>JAFIDM010016679.1:0-16486 GCA_023159025.1 Thereuonema tuberculata
TATCTAAAAGTAACACTTTTTACAAGGATTTCGAAATTATAAACAATTATTAAGTTACATATTATAAATTTAAATTCAAATGTATATGTATTTTAATTTATAAATATGGCTACTTCAATTTAGACTTGTAGTTTACGTGTTATTGTTTATACAGTTGAGGTTTAAACTAAACATGGTGATTCAAAATTGCCTGTACAAACTTTAAAGATAGGTCAGGAATACAAAAACAAACCATATTCATATTGGAATGTATTGGAATGCAAATGCCACCCGAATGTTTGCTAGAAGATACAGTAAAGTTCAGAAATACAAGACAACAAGATAACATGTTTATTAGCCCTATGTTGACAATATGATAGTAAGGTGTACATTTACTGGTTCACTGTAGGTGCTCAAAGTTCCTTCACACAGTCTCTGGTGCAAACGCGCAAACGTTTGATGATTGGGCACACGTCTGTTGGGGAACCGTTCACGATACAATCGTCCGTTTGCATTCTCTGCCCCTTAGGCTAGGTGCATATCTGCCTTCTCAGCATTAGTGAAGTGATACATCCTATTCTTACAAAGTCTCAAATGACGATAGCTCACGCTGACCAACTAATGTGCTGCCAAACAGCGCCCTCTAGCACATTCGAGTCCACTATGTCAAAATACAGGGAATTTTCAATCACCCTGTATAAATACGTAAACATACTTGGATTTGGCCTTACAATTTAGGCCTTATAGTGTATATAGTTTAGGCATACACACTTTAAATTTAGTGGCAATAAATACATTATTAGTTTTCCTTAATTGTATATACATTAAATTACCCTCTTAAATTTTTTGTTTTGTTTCGCACCCGCAGATTAAGAACCACTGAATTAAAATAAATTTATAGCTTAAAATGAAAAGTAAGCACTTAAACTATCAAAAGTTTTCATTTAACTATTACAAGTTTCAGGGAATTTGTTATTACTTTTTTTTTTCCAAGAATTTTTTCGCGTAACCTAAATATTTCTGTAGTATTCTCTGCGAATATCTTCAGACAAATGTTTTCAACCGTAATAACTAACCTGTAGATGACGGAGTACTTCCAGAATAAAGATATAAATTAGTTGTTTTTTTTTTCTTTGACAGACAATTACATAAAGTAAAAGAAGCCAGACATGTTATCGTCTTGGGAGATTTTGATGTTAGCTTTATTACTTCCAATAAAAAAACTACTGTAATTTATTACAAAGTAACATAATATCAACAATTTACGAAATCTGATTCTTCCTCAGAGGTCTTAACAATTGCAAACAAGACGTTCGACGAAGAACATGAAGTCTACTTCTTTTAAAATGCTATTCCTTAAAAATGTAAGTGTTATTTTTCTTTTTTTCTTTTAAAGTTGTAAAACATACATAAATAAAGTATCTTTCTTTCGTTATGTCTACTAAATACAAACAGTAGAACTTTTTGTAAATCTGGAAAAGTAATAAAATAAAAATGAAAAAGGCCACACATTTAAAATATCGCTTGGCTCCGATTGGAGGTGACGGGTTCGAACCCCGGGGATCGGCCACGGAGGAGGGCGGAGATTTTTCCCCGCTCCCTTTTCCTCCAGACGGGTCCTAGGGTCTACCCAGCCCTCTGCTGAATGGATACCGGGTTTCTTTCCCGTAAATCAAAGGTAGGTTGGGCGTCGGGTTGACCACCCGACCTCAAACTTAGTCCCGTTGGTCACGGAACGCCGTGAGCCTTACCTTCCGCGACCCCGAGGGCCTCAGGGGCCTACAGTTGGTCACTTTTAACTTAACTTTTAACATATCTAAAATGAGTTTAAAGCCTATTAATGGTAATCATAACATATCGCGCGCAAACCTGTTTACTGAATAAACAGATTAATACTCATTGTCAGACACTCTTTTAAGGAGGTCTTTTTTTCTATCCTTCGGAAAATGGCATTTAAAAAGGTGGCATCCATCATTTTGCAATTTCTATCGTAAAATTTGAGCAGTAACAAGAAGTTACTGAAAGAAACTAAGATCTTCCTTCCTTAAATCGTTTTTCCTCTTTTTTTTTCCTTTTCTTTTTTTTTTCAATAATAATATAAAAGTTTTAATATCTGATGAATAAAACAGTCGGAAAATTTATTTTCTGATGAAAACTTAATTAAACCACACTGTTTACTGAAATTGCTTAAATCCCAGTAATTTTAATGATGATAAAGTTCGTACAGAAAATAAGAGGATTAAAAGGCAGATTTATGTCAAGAAATCGATAAAACCCAATGCTGTTCTGATGTTTTTCTATGGGACTTTTTATCGCCTTCATGCGCTTATTTCTCATACAAGAACCCACATGGGAAAACATTCAAATACTACACTTAGATCGCCTCTAGCCTTTAAATAAGCATGTCAAGTTTTAAGAAGACTTATTCAAGGGTTCAAGAAGAATGTAACTGACTATTTGATAAACAATCAATTTCCCACTGCAAAGTAGGATAAGATATTCACACAAAGCGTTATTGATCATTGCTTCTTTATTGATCACTTCACTACAATAAGTGTGTTTAATTTTCAACGAAAAAATGCATCTACTGTAGAAATAGACAAATCCGCTTCATTGTTATTCATGCGAAGACATCCCACGGTCTTAATCGCCAGCAAACGAAGAATATCCATTTCAAACTTATTCGGTTCTTGATGTATCTCGAGCCCCCTTGGCCTTTTTACATTGGCCGTTGTAACACGAAATCCTTACATAAAAAAAAAAAAAAAAGTTTGATGTAGAGATGCAGAGATGTGCGTTTGACAGGCAAGGAAAACCCATTAGGAATTCAAAACAACACAGCCAGCGTTCTCAGGCCTGCAGCACTTGGGGGAAAGAAATATGGCGTCGATGTTTACTTCCAATTCATCAATCAGCAAAGATTCGAAGGAAAACAGCAAAGGCCAAGTGACAACAACAATATTAAGAACCAGCAATCTTTGTTTTAGTGGCTAATAGATCACGTACACAAGGAAAAAAAGAAAGGGTTCCAAACACTAGCTTGCTGTTCGCAATGAATGGAAACCCACTTCGCACTGTAACGAAATCCGCCATTGAAATATATACAGTTTTTCCATTTATATAAAAGTATTCGCGATTTACTTCGTATAAAACAAGAATTCTGAAGAACTACTTTTATTAAAAGGAGATTTCTTTAAATTTCTTTGGTGAAATGACAAACACGAAAAAACCCACATCTGTTTTCGAGTTACCATACCTGCTAAATACAAACACTATACATTTCCCATTTTCTGAGAAAAAAAAAATACTTATATTCGCATTGAGCACTTAAACTGTTAAATCGTATTAATTTTAATCGTTCACACCACGCGCAATCGATTAGCAAAAGGATTTAATATTCGTTGTTTCCAAACAATGAGATATTGTTGTATTGTTAAAATAACTTTGGACAGAGACAGGTTAACAGGTAGCTTCTAACTTTACTGACTAACTAACTTAGTCATTATTTACAACAACAGAGGCTGTAATTACAAGAGCTTCGGATTCCCAGAACCAAACCAATCTCACCTCGGTCCGCCAATGCTGATGACCAATCAGGTGAGAACTCATTCCAGGAACAGTCTTAATCCCCACGATGTCTGATAATCCCTTGTCCTTGTGAACCATGCATCAATATTATTAGAAATGAGATATAAATCCATTGTTTAGATTCCAGTGCTTTTTTATAGTAATTTTTATCGCCTTCTCGTGCTAATTTATCGACAATGATCCACTTGGAAAAGATTTCAAATATAATAGTGAGATCGTTCGTAGTCTTCGAACGTGCACACCAAGTTACAAGAAGAGCCATCCAGCTGCTCAGGAATTGAGGGAATACACATACACATAGGCCTATATAGGGTGACTAATTTGATGCTCCAAAATTTCAAGTACAATTCACACTCAAATAATTTTTTTTCCTGTTCATTTAGGAGCGTTGCCACAATATCTAAAATTTAAATAGCGTATAAAGAGAAAATAAGCTACTCTTACTCTTTACACGAGAATTTTGAACTAAAACTGAACATTATTTTTAGCTTAATCTCCTAGGATCAAATCAATCAATCTATGAGTTTATGAACTGACGACTTGATAAATATTGGACTTAAATATAAGGTTGTTTCGTTACGAATCATCTTCGCAATTTCAGCTAAACAAAAACTAAAAAACTACTTAAATTAGGAAGCTTAAATTTTAGTGATTCATTGATATTTAAAGTGTTAGCTTCTTATTGATTTTAGTACAAATTAGGCCCGAATCGTAAAACCTAAAATCGTCATTGAAAAATACACTTTCTATAATTCATTACAGCGCTGATAAACAACTAATTATCCAGTGAAGATGAAATTTTAATGATACGATTTAAATGCATCTCAAATATATTAGATTAAGTAAAACAGTGCAGCTCACTTTTTACTTCTTTTGCTTTTTACATACATTCGAATTTCGTTTATTCTTCGGAAAGGATTTATCGCTGAGGCCGACGAATAATGTAATTTGTAAACACGAAGATTTCGTTTCCCACTTCAAATGAAATGGCCATTACAACAACTTGATTGTCAGTGTAATGAATTCTTCAAGAAGAAATTCATTAATTTTAACTCTTTTTAAATAATTTATACCCGTTTAAAGGGGGAGACTAGCGTTTACAAGGGATATCCCAAAACACTTGACATTAGTCGCTGTATTTTTGCAGTAATGTCTTCCGTAATGGCATATATAAATTTCAATTGTCAATTTTCGATATACATTTTCTCAAGTTTTATGTACTCCACGCCACTGTAATTTTTTTTTTGGTAACAGGCCTACAAAAATGTTTCCATATTTTGAATCCGGGAGTACAGTATTTTTTTTGGGGGGGTGGCTAAATTAGGGAAACGACTTCGAACAACCAAAAGAAAAGTGCCTTCAAAATTTCGGGGGGGAGCGAGCATCAGCATCCTCTCAACAAACCAACCAACCAAAGGAATATCGTAGTGCAGATATTTTATTTCGATAATTTTTTTGGTTTACTTTTCGAGATTTCTGGGGAGCCAGGACCCTTTCGGATCTATGTAGGCCCATGTTTTGAATCACTCTGTATTTCTGAACAGTTCAAGCAAAATTCGAAATTGGAAGGTTAGCTACGACTTTTTTTTTGGTTTTCATTTCCGGTTTCATTTAATTTTCTTAGATATTACATTCTTATAACTGCTTATATTTCAGCACTAAAAGATACATAGTTCTGTTATTATATTGCATCCGGCAAAACAATCTCATAGCAAATGTTAATGAGAGACTGACAATGGAAAAGATTACGGCGCCACAGTGTCTGTCTGCAACTTTTTTTTTCTGTGTTGCTGACATAGTTGGAACACGGACGTACTATCACCTTCACCGGCTGCAAGGCGTCCGCGACGTCAAAAAGCCATTTGACAAACAAGAAGATTACATTTACATAGAACACATGCTATTAATAAAAATGTAGACAGATTTCAAGGTGTATCGGGCGTCGTAGTTATACTCAGGTAATCTTAGTCTGATGTATGTTAGAACAGAAGACCACTTGTAGGTTAGGATTTAAGCAGATCTTATCTGTCATGTTAAATTCTTGCTAACTGAAAGGAATGTGGGATGTATTGAAATTGTTTTGTAAAATATTACGGAATTGGTATCATACGTCAACAATCATCAATATGAATGTGTATAATAAAACAAGTTAGTTCACAGTTCTCGTAGTAAACACAAAAACCAAGCGATTCTCTGCAATTTGCAATCTATCAAATGCTTGCGTTGTTAAAAGTGACGCTACTATTGATTGGCGCGCAAAACTCATTTATTCAGGCGTTGTAATTTCTTGAAGGGCGAAGTACAATTTCTACCACGGTGCACCACTGGCGTACGAATGGATTTTCAGGAGAGATGCTTTCGCCCAAGCATTCCCAGTGGAAGCGATGCCCGCATTGCATTCATTTGGTACCATTTCGGACGACTCTGAGTAGCTCGAGAGAATGATATTCGTTTCTCAGCTTAGTCGACTGAATATAGACAGACCCCAATTTTGTCCTAAGTACCACAATTTTACCGACCAGGTCAGTGACTTGAACCGGAAGTCGATTTCCCCCTCCAAACTTCCAGGTTATTCGGAGTGCAGCGAGCTACGATTCATGGGGCTCCGATTCCGGTTTGGGCTGTGGAGGGAATATTAAACCCACACAGATTTGCAACTTGGAACCTTGATAACTTTTAATTTGGGTAGACGAGCTAGAAATTATAAGTTTGACTAACGTTTCAAATACCTGGGAGTAGAATTGTGCAATTCGATGCATGTGTAGGACAGTCTGAAGCTCATTACTGAGCATGCGCAATCTCACTATTCCACTTTGAACATTTTTCTTCTCTGTTTGCCCATTTGTCCTTTTGTAAGCGCGACACACGTTAAAACGGCTGGAAGGATTTTCATAAAATTTGGATTTAAACTATTTTTCTTTGAAATGTTTCCAATCCATAATATCATCTTTTAACGAAAAATTTGAAATTTAGTTTTTCCGTTTTCATTACGTTATCTGTTACTGCTATTCGATAAATTTTCTTAACGATTAATGTTAGGTTTATCCAAAATAATTCCGTTTTTTCGACGGCAGAATTCATTTCATAATCGCAATTTCCCAAAATACGAGAAATCCAAAAATCTCGTACAACTCGTAGATGTAACAATTGTTACTCTTTAGAGAATGAATTTCCCTGGCGGGAGATTAAACTGAACCGATTATTGAATACATAATGGAGAAACTTGGATAAAATTCAATTTGGAGGATTAAATGAGGATTTAGAAGGGATTGGATATTTATCCTAATACAACGTAATAAATCGACCGCAGGTTTGATTTTGACATTTATAATCAGGCAGGTCAACAACGATGTGTTTACAAATGGCCACTGGTAGTTTATATCAAAAAACGAACTGTTACGATAGAGAAGGCGATGATACCCTATCCGCCCACCTAACTAGGAATCTATAGAGAAATAGACAAATTCCTGCCTCCAAAAAACCCTCTCTCCTCTTTAATTCGTGCTTATCGATTAATCCAGCGTAAATCCTCAATTGCTGGTGTTGCTGTATTATGTGGATCAATATTTGGCTCCCGTGGAATAAGAGATTTCATTCCAATGAGATATTTATAAAGAGGAAGACTTAGAATAAATATGGTACCTCCCACAACTAAATAAGTTCTGAAGTCCATACTTTTCTGAAAAAGTTGTTTTTTATATAGTATATTTCTATTTTTTTTTTTAAAGGTGAAAACGACAATAACAAAAATTGTTATTTACAAATTTAAAATCGCAAACGTTTTTAAAACAACCTCCGTTTCATTTTTCAAGCGAGAATTCTAAACAAAGTTTTCGAGAATATGAAGCTAGCACTTCATATGTGTGGTGGCCATGATTTCTTGCTGTGAACATTTTACGCACATTAAACTATTTAATATAATAAAAGTATTTATAATTTTACTTTTTTTATTTTCTTTAAATTATTATTTTTAATATTTTTAAAATTTTAATCTATATTACTAAAATCTTTTATTTCTCTGTCTGTCTGTCCGGCGCAATTTCCTTTGAGAATGGAAAATAGAAATAATTTTTTACAATGAAACGTCCGCGACGGGAATCGAACCTGCAACCTTCTGATCCGAAGTCAGACGTCTTACTTATCCATTAGGCCACGTGGACTACAACTCACTTTATATTGTTTTTTAACTTATGTTTCCTTCCCCTTCCCCCCATCAAGAATGAATGTATTCAACCTTTTTCTTTAATCTCAAGATTGTTTATTTATTTCCGATCCGTCTGTTTATTTGTAATTTGAAAATGACAATTAGAACTATAATTACCGAAACGTTGCAATATTTTAAATATAATATTCTTACTTAACCAAATGATATAGAAAAACAATTGCGTTTACACGGGGGATGGCCTAGTATCTGCTGAATATTTAAAAAAAATAATTAAATTGATTACTGTTTTAATGTTTAAATTCTGTTAATTTTTATCATATCAAACAATGCGCACGAGGATTACTAAACTGATTAATGTTTCAAAATATTTCATTCATCTTTCCTCCATAAAATTTAGACCGCATTCCACGTCGGTCTTTTTCAGGTTTTAAAGTGTGAGGAAAAATAAGACCTTTTACATTTCTTATAACATAAAGAATCTCCTTTTGTACTGCGTATTATTTTCTTACATTCAGACTATTTTCTTTATATTGTTTCTGTAAGCTTCGATGTGCTCTTTTAAATGTTCCATGAATGTTCTCTCTGTATTTCCAAATATATTGCTTTACAGTCTCTACATTGTAAAACATATAGACTCCCATTAATGTAACCATTATTTCTCTCTTTATAATATTTCAGGATCCGTGAATATAACTTACCTACATTTCTATATAACACCTTAACATTATTACATTTATAAAGTTCAAATATGTGAGAATTCAACCTGAAGTATTTTAATGACTTTTTGATCATTTTTATCATATTTAACGATTTTTATCCCTATTCCTACATGTATTTTTCTTTCTTTTTCTTTTTTTGTTGTTGAAGTATTCCTGATTAATAAAATTTAAAAGGATTTTCTTTATCAATAATTTAAGCTTCAATTCATTAATTTTTTTGCTTCCATAATTCTTACTACTCGGTATTATTTATAATTCTTTCAATTTAATTTGTTACAATTGCCTTACAATTACTCTTCTGAGGTGGCTCATGTGAAATTAAGTATGTGGTTGCTTCTATATTCAACCAAACCATTGCTTGACAAACAACCATAATCCAGATAGGGACCGCGTTTCACTTCTTTCCATGAATTCTGGTGAGTGGATTTTCTTCTACCGTACTTGTACAGTGCCTTCCTTGGTCTTTCATACAGTTGCCGCATACGGCGGGGATGCGGCCGCAGCCGTTTTTGAGCTTCCCCCACCATATGCGGCAACCGCAGATTCTCCAGATCGGCTCGGAAGTTTCAGCACCCGGCATATAAGATTACCCCCAACTTTTGAGAAGATTTTCCTGGTTTAAAAAGCCGTCTTATACGCCGGACAATACGGTAAATAAAGTGCTTAAAAATACAGGGTGATTCTTAAAGTACTGGAAAAATAGGCCTTTAAAGAACGAACATCGAAATATTTTTCTGTCAAATTCGGTGTAAAAAAAAGTAAAATAGGGCCTGAATTTCCGGATCAAACGTGCGATTCTGAGTCGGATGATGGGGTCCCCGTTTTAGCCTTTTTTTCTGCCCCTATGAAAAAAAATGGTCTAGTTATCACCCTTCACAACCAGGAAGAGCAAGGAAAGGGAAGCGAGATTAGAATAGGCTAAGTTAAATGGAGTATTGACTCCATTGGGTTTATTTCAAACACAAGGAGCCCGGGGGGGGGGGGGGAAGAAGGAAATAAATACAACCTATTTTAGTGAGTCCGTTGGGTTTCTTTCAAGCACAAAGGAGCCCCTGGAGATTTCCAGTACTAAATGAATCACCCTGTATATCTAGCACGTGAATTTTCTATATTTTATTTTTAATATGTGTTTTTTGTTTTTTAGTTTAATTTTTGAAGGTACCATATTCCTTTCGACTAAGATGTTCTGTTCATCTCCGCATTGAGACCTTGTTGTTTTGTTTGGGACTATTTTCAGCTGATGATCGCTAAATGAGCGTGAAATAGCTATCCTGAGATGTCACCTAGTAAAATACTGTGTTTAACCTTTTAGTGTGTTCGAGATTTTTTTAGAAAATGATATGCAATATAGAAAGATTCTCGTATTATTGCTATATCGTAGTATTGATACTTGCATTACAGATACAGAACAGTGTTACATCAATGATTTTGCATCAATAATGATGAATTGATGTTCATTGTATTTTCTTTTGTTAATTTAAATTTTAATAGATCCATGTTCACGGGGAGATTGTTAGATTTTTCTTCAAATCATCCGATGATTTATTAAAGATCGGTTATTAAAAATAACCTCTTTAGAGAATTTAAAATTGCTTATAATAGTCATATTAGAACATATCAACTTCAAGAGCCTATTAACCTTTCACTACTAACTATTATGAATTGATGTTTCCAGGAAGTAACAGCGACATCTATTGCTAATATTCTTAACTATATCTTAAAACATTACGAAAACATTCTGGTTTTTGTATTTTACAGCTATGAATATAGTTTCATAATAAAAAAGCATTTCAAATTATACTCCTGGCGTGGGTATGTAATGTATTCCCTCGCGTACTGACACTAACTTGCAGTTGCAAAGACGCCATTTCTATGTCTGAAGTCATTATTTCCAGGCGAACGCAGTGGCGGCTCGTGGCTGTGAAGTTAGGTGAAGAGCTAGTAGGAAAATAATTATATTATAATATACCGTAATATATATATATTACAAATTATATATATTATAATAAATAATATAAAATATTATGATAACTTCCTTCTTATCTAATTATATTATATCGTAATATATATATTATAAATTATATATATTACATATATATTATAATATCTAATATGAAATTTTATAATAACTTCCTTCTTATCTAATTATAATATATATTAATATATATATATATTATAAATAATATTATATATATAATATTTATTATAATATATAATATAAAATATTATAATAACTTTCTTCTTCGTCTTTCCAACGTGAAAATGATGTTTCTAATAAAATACACACTATATCTTAAACAGGATTCATATTTAAAAAGCATAGGACTGCGAAACAAACAAAGAATTTCACATTGGAAAAACAGAGCATATTAATCAGTTTTAACTTCACCTATACAGCGGGTGACGTCGTTGTTGTCATAGCAACCATCGCTTCAGTTGTCCAGATAGGCTCCGCCTCTGAGGTAGAGAAGCTATAGATAAAAGGCTACTTCACTTGGCTCGGTGCCAGAACAGTCCCGCACCAAGGCGCGGGATTTACAAAATGCGAAAATATGTTTCTATTAAAACCAACATACGTGATAAGGTTTTATACGTGATACGTGATATAATAATTGTTATATTAAAAATAAATAATATTGTATTATAAATAATTGGTGAAGTGCCTCTTCACCTACTTCCCCTGAATAGCCGCCACTGGGCGAACGTAAGTGATCGGATTTCGCCATATAAGAAGGTCTTCTCTTGGTGGAAACAGAATAACTGCATAATCATGTCGGTTCTCAGCAAGATTAAAAGATCAGAAAGGACGATTAATTCTAAAAAAAAAAAAATGTCTTTTAAGAATATGAAAGCTATCATGTTTTATTTTGGTTTTCTTCCTGAAAATATTGGAAACGTTCAAAGAAAATAGGTTTGTTTGATCTTAATTGGCAACATACTTTTTTTAAACCTGACAAAAAAATTATTGAATTTGTTCTCAGACTTAAATTGATATTCCAAAAATTAAATAAAATAAAATGCGTTTTTTATCAATTAGAATGTTCTTTAAGTAAAAAAAATATATATTTTTATTAATAAATTATTTTATTTTTTATTTAATTAATTTATTAAAACACTATCCCTTTTTGTTAAGTTTTAAATACAATATTTATATAATCTAAATTTTGTATTTTATACTTACACAGACAGCGAGAGGGTGTGGGTGGCTACTACTACCTCCACCCACGCTAATGAATGAGTGTTCCCGATTTGCATACGAAACAACAGTAATGAAAAATTCCTAAGTTATTATTAAAGCAATTGGGAGGTTTTTAGCACGAAAATACCTTTTTCAGTCGATGAGGAGAAATAATCACGTGGAAATCATCTGACATCAACTGTTATTAAAAAGGATGATTCAAATGGAAAGGGGATGAAACAAAAACAACCACGAATCACTTCACAAGAACTAACAAAACAAACGAAGGATCGAATAAAGCAAAAAAATGTAAATATGATAAAATAGAATTGTAAGAGAAAAAAACGAAAACCATATTTATTTTTTAATGTAATTTAAAAAAAAATTAAAATAACATTTTAGTTTCTATTTTAAAAATAAGCAATTATTTTTATCAAAATTGATTTATTATTATCACTTTAATGTCCCAATTCTCTAAAACAAAAAGATGGAACTTCTGTAAATAAATCTTCAAAAATCTCACTTTTATAGAATAAATTCTGCTATCAATTTGGAGTATCTGAAAATAAAACCAGTTTGGAGCTTATAAATAATGTTTAAAGTATTGCATTGTATTCCAAAAATCCCTTTCAATTTATAAACTTATTCTGCAAAACATTTTTGATGTAAAGTACCAACAGAAATCCATTTTCATTTAATATATCGCAGATAGATTGTTTCTCTTTTTGAATGCATTTAAAAGTTTTATAAATTCCATTTTTAGATATTAAAAAAAGATGCCTACCATTATCCTATTTCTATTTAATTTTATGATGAATTGAGTTTATATTCCCGCGTTTTGCGCTTCGTACACTTCATGGTAACTCCCAGTTGAAAGCGCCTAAGAATAATGTGAAAGTTTTAGTGATTTAACATTTTCATAATTTATACACTGATTTTTTTTTTTTTTTTTTCAGTAATTTCGGAAAAACATGGTTGTGGACTTAACTGCAGATAAAAACTAATTAAACATAGAGCGTAATGCACCTTTACACTTATAATATATTGATA
Source organism: Thereuonema tuberculata (assembly GCA_023159025.1). Classification (NCBI taxonomy): domain Eukaryota; kingdom Metazoa; phylum Arthropoda; class Chilopoda; order Scutigeromorpha; family Scutigeridae; genus Thereuonema; species Thereuonema tuberculata. Next base: position 12,680 of record JAFIDM010016679.1, read on the forward strand.
ATTAAAATTAAAACAAGGCGACGTTTCAAAGTTCCAGTTTTCGAACTTTTTCGTCAGGCAAAGAAAACAAAAATGAAGTGGATTACATTATATTAATTGAAAGTGGGTGGCGTGACTGCCGAGCACGTCGACCTGAAAGATCTTTTGTACTACCCCACGGAAAGAAGGACAGACGGAGAGAAAGACTAAGAAAGGATGGTGTGAGAAATGCAGGGGAAACGGGAGAACCCCGGGAAAACCTGCCCAGCGCGGATCGCCACCACCAACGAAATCCACATGAGAACCGAACCCGGGACTCAGAGGTGAGAGGCCAGTGTGTTAGCGATATCGCCAACCGCGCGCCCAAAATGAAGTGGAACTGTCGTCCAAATGAAAACCAAGTTTAGGCCTCTCCCATTAGGGAGGAAGATTCCATTATAGGGACGATGGAGTCCATTTTTCTGCGTCACCTGTCACGGTACTGTGGCCTTTTTATATTACATATTATACATATATGAGTGTGCGTACGCAACAATGGAAGCGTTGCCAGGCAACAGGCGTATTGTTGCATGGTCAACTCAACTACATTACGTGCGCGCGTGCATATGTCGACAACAATGGAATAACGCAAGCGCATTGCTAGGCAACAGGAGTATTGTTGCATGGGCAATGCATTAGAATTCTTTTAGGTAAGGAAAAACAGAAACATTGCAAATAGAGAAATGATTTAGAATTGTAAATGTTGTATTGCATGTATTTGTTAGAATGTAAACTTTATTTTATTTTTCGTTGTGGTTGAAAGTTTTAGTTTTTACTCTACTTGATGAAATGTGATTTAAAACAATAAATATAATGCTGGTTTCCATTCATTAACTGTAATCACGTTACATACACGAGGCTTTCGGAGCGAAGCAACGGGTAACCATCTAGTCTATTCTTAGCAAAATATGTTTTTTTTTTTAAAATCAACTTTCGTTTTCCTATGTTAGGTTTTTCTTGATTTTATTCGTATATTACATATTTCTTCGTTTTTACCAATTTTATTTTACATTTAATAATTCCCAGTTTTTATGTTTACAATTCCTCAATTTTACATATATTTATAATTTCTCAATTTTATATTTCCCTTTCCTCAATATTATTGGGGAAACATTTTGTGATATTACAGAAGTACAAAAAAATTGAAATTTTACTGAATTTCGTATAAAGTGTGCTTCTATTTTATTTTTATTGAATATCACTTCAATTACTCATATTTTTTGCATTTACATAAATCGTTAAAAACACATACACACAAAAAATGAAATTTCTCTCAAAATTTTTAACTGTGGAATTTCGTGGCAAAATGTTTTAGTGAGTTTTATTTAGCTATGGGAGGAACCTGACATCGAACACGAGGCTGACTATTTGAAGACCTCTGGAATCCCTTTGAGGCGCCTCTGGTAAAGTGGACAGTATAGTGTATTCCAGTCATTATCATCCTTCCTTTCGTCTTTGGTCACATTCTTCAACGTCAAGGAGACGACACGGAGACGTCAAGGCTGACAGAGAACAGAGCACGAACCCGTGTACACGGACAACAAGTTCGATAAGAAAACTTGACCACATTAAGCCTAACGCAGGATTCCCGCCAATAGAAAAAGTGGCGAAAACACCATTAATGCACGATAACTGCCCTGTATTATGGGCCATAATTATAGTAGGGGCGGAGTAAATTTAACCTCAAACAATTCACTTAAAAAACTGGCCTTTGGCTAAATTCCTCTTGGGACCTTGTTTTCCTGCATTGTTATTCAAGGTGGATGTTCTTTTGTTATTTTTTTTTTTTTGGCGCGTGTCCTGTTGAGGCGCCATTACAGTTGGCACCATTTTCTTAAGTGATTACTGACTGACTGTTGACACGAGTTTTGCGATAGAAGTTGTATTGAGAATTATGTCGAATTTAATGAGAAATTGAAAGCTTTGTTTCGTAACAAATTATTATTGTCATATAGGCCTATTTGAAAATATCAGAAATTAAGCAATTATATTAAGAAAACTAAAGAATTAAGAAAATTATTTAGATTGGAACTCAGTTTAAGAAATATAAAATAAAAAAAAAAATATATTAATTAACAAAGGAACAGATTAAATTATATATTATAAAAGCGTTATTTTGTATGTCATAAGACTTTATGTTTTTCCAATTTTGTGACCAAACTATAAGAGATAGAGTGGTCATGTAAATGGATAAAATGTAGATCTTTTTAAGACAAACAAAATGCTACAAAAATCTTTCGAAAAAAGTTTTTGGTTTCCAAGATGGCGCCTTTTAAAGGGTCAAATTTTGACTTTTTCTCAATTTAAACGAAAAGTATAAAAGATGGAAGAGAACATTATATTGAGAAAATGTTGGTATTTGAAAGTTCTATCGAACGATATATCACGTATTCACGCTGAAGCGTTTGCAAGATACATGCAAAAATGTGAATTTTCGGTGTGTGACGCCGACCCGCAATACATCCGAGTTATTCATAATACATCCGATCCTGTCTAATGTTATTAATATAACGCACGCCTTAACCGTAGTGGTGCAAGTTCCCTTCAGTAAGCTTATCAGTAAAACTTTACTTTTAAAATAAAATTTTCTGAAATAAAAAAAATGAATGTTCTGAAATGACTCAATTCACATAAATAAGAAGACAAAGAAAATTTTAATGTAGAATTTAAAATTTCTTATTGAACGAAAAATACATTATATATAGTTTATATAGAATGATATTAAGAAAATTGAAATAATGATATTATTAGTAATGTGAATAACTCAAGAACTTGTATTAAAAAGTATTAAATGAATATTTTTTTTCAATTTTTATTTCAAGTTTTTTTTCAATATTCGAATTAATGTACAAACGGGTTGGCATCTACATGCCCACTATGTTTATATATATGGAGTGTCAACCACTTCTAATGAGTTTTAATTAAGTTGATGCAAATTAAACAAGGTAGTGACAGCGATTAGTAAACCAATCACAATGCTTCGCAACGTCTTCTGATAGAAAATATAATTAATATTGCTTTAATTTCCTTATTATAAATGTGATTGTTGGGCATGCAAAAGGCACAATTGTTGCGATTGTTGAGATTGTTGCGGATGCAAAAGATTCAATTGTTGCGATTGTGGTGTTTGTTGCTAATGATATTTTAATGATGGTTGTCCACAGACTAAAATGGATTTCAAAATGGAGTCGATGCATTGTTAGATGTACATTGAAATTTATTGTTTGAACCAGTGAGCCTTAGATAATTTTTGGTATTCTTTGGGAATTTATATAATCTTCACAAGGATTCATTATTTGAGAAATTTTCTTATACGAAAGTAGACTGTCCCTTATTTGCAACATGCGTGGTAAGTTTCAAAATGATCCGTCACTGATTGAAAAGGAAGGGGGGGGGGGCATCTATAATCTTACTTTCAACTTTCTTTAATAGAAGGGCCAAGGAATTAAGATAAAAAATACCTAACCAAAACAGACAGGAGGGATGCAAGGGGGCGAGGATCAAACTGAATGTGCACGTGTTTTAAATTGACCGTAAAAAAAGCAATGTGCCAAGTTTTAACGAAATTCGTTTAGCCGTTGTGGCGTGATGTACACGTAGACAGACAAGATAATTAATGCTTTTAGACAGTGTCAAAAGCAAAGCGGCTCCATAATACGCACAATTTTATAAACCAAAGTAGAGTGAACCTAACCAGCGTTTACAATAAACCTAATGGACGTTTACAGCAAACCGGAAGTTCGGGGGGTCAAAAGTGGTCGCTTCCGATAAAGAGGAAAACGGCGACAG
>JAFIDM010016680.1:0-16485 GCA_023159025.1 Thereuonema tuberculata
TGGAAGAGAACATTATATTGAGAAAATGTTGGTATTTGAAAGTTCTATAGAACGATGTATCACTTATTCACAAACGCTTCAGCGTTTGCAAGATACCTGCAAATATGTAAATTTTCAGTGAGTGAGGCCGACCCGCAATACATTCGAGTTATTCGGAGAAGCCACAACGGGCTGGGAAGTTATATATTCTCCGACTACTGCAACATTAATTTTGCTAAATAAATAAAGTTTGTTTTTTGAATGCTATATATGCAAGGCCGTGCTGGCGCGGCCACGCGGTCTAGACGGCAGGTCTGCCGTTGCGGCCAGTGTGCCAGTTCCCGGGTTCGAATCCCGGTCGTGGCATGGATGTTTCTTTCTTCTTCTGTTTCTATCCGTTCCCGTTTCTTTACCCTGGCAGTTAGGGTTAAAATGCATCTCCCAACCCGCAGTTGAAAGTCAGCCTGGGAGATTAGACTTTCATCCCCCCGGGACAGTGAGCTGTCTGAGGGAGGCCTTTGTCCAGCAGTGGGCTGTTAAAGGCTGATAGATAGAGAGATATATGCAAGGGTTCCGGAGCGAAGTGACGGTATCCGACTGTTATTGTTATATATTATACAAACGTATATTATAAAAACATATATTATAAAAATATTATTCTGTCTGTCATTCTGTAAGCAAAATGTTAAATTAAAAATTACTAAAATGTTACTAAAAGAATCTATTCATAAAAAATGAAAATATATTAAATAACTGTTCAACTATACTGATTGGCGACATAAATATAGATATTTTCAAATTGAATAAAAACAATGCAGTACAGAAATACGTAAAACTTATGTGCAATAATGGTTTCAAAAATCGTCTTTATGGAACAACAAGAAACAACTGTACAATTCATGGAAATACGAAAACAAATATAGATCATATTTTCATAAATAAACATGATATCAAAACACCAGGAATAAATAATAAATAATAAATAATAATAATAAATAATATGTAAAGACAGAGCCGTTTCTAGGTGTTCTGCCACCCTAGGCGAGAACTGAAAAATGCCGCCCTCTCCCTTTCAAATGCCGCCCACACAAAAGAAAAAACAAAAAAAAAAATCCTATTTTAACAACCAAAAAGAAAAAAAAACAGTCTTCGGCCGCCCTAAAATCTTGCCGCCCTAGGCGGCCGCCTAGTCTTGCCTAATGGTAAACGGCCCTGTGTAAAGAACGAATCGGATAAGAGTTGAAAATGAGAAAATAACAGATCCAAATATAATCTATAAAGAACTAATCAATGATGTTAACAAAACAAAATTCATGAAAATCTACATGTATAAAAAGAAATGTCCTGACTCACTCACTGACTGACTCATCAATGGCCACCCCAAACCCTTGGACCTAGAAAGCTGAAATTTTGCACAGAGGTTTCCTTTATGATGTAGACAAGGAATAAGGCCGGATTTTTCGAAATTCTTACGGGATAGGGAATAATCTGGCAAACTGACGATGAAGTGTATGGTGGCAACCCCAGGTGGGTGGCGCCAACCCGCAATACTCCTGAGTTAAGTGGAGAACGCCACAACGGGCTGGGAAGTCATATATTCTCCGATCTCAATATTAATTTGCTAAATAAATAATGTTTTTTTTTTAATGCTACAGATGCAATGGTTCCGGAGCGAAGCGACGGTACCCGGCTAGTTTTAGAAAAATAAAAAAATAAATTATCTACACAATCTTGTGTAGCAGTCTCATTAAAAGATAATTAAATCAAAAATTACTTTTAATATCGGTCCATAATAAGGATAAGGCGGAAATATACATTTTTGTTCATTATTTTTTTTTTTTTTTTAAATGTTAACCAGTCCTATTAGATGTAATTTTAAAATTACCCTTGTATTATAGGTGCTGGAAATTTAATGTATTCATAAAGATTAATTTAATTAGTTTAGATGAAATTAGAAATTTCTTAGAATGTTATTGTGTATAACATCAGAAATTAATTGATTTTATATTACTTTAATACTATTGCTATCATAGTTTTCCAAGTTCAATTGACGAAAAAGTTTTGTTCTTAAACCAAAATTATTTTTAATTATTTAAAAAATCAAATGCTTGTCACCAACTAATGCTTGTTAAACTATTGGAACTACAAAGATATTAAAGAAAATTATATTAATAAAAATTGCTTAAAGGAGTCTTATAGATAAACTTTTCTTCAATATTTAAAATTTTATATTTAATTCTTATTTTTAATTTATTTTCTATAGGTTGATGTTTATAATTAATATAAATATTATCAAAAATTTCGTAAATTAATTTATTTATATTATATAATTGTTGTTTTGTGAAAAAACATCAACATTATAATTCATAATTTAAAACAGAATCTAACAGAGATTTGAGTGTAATAAGTTTTAATTTAAAGGGATACATATTTCTTACTTTTGCATATATGTTCATTATTTATGTAATGTTTTTATAATATAATTAAAATGTGTATATTATAATTTTATTCCAATTATAATTATCATAAATATAATACGTTGCTATTTATAATTATCTAGTCAATGGATGTACAATCACAATATATTGGAAAATGACAGTAAGGCCCAACACAAGAATAAACAAAACAATTGCCTTTTCTGATTCATCTTAACGAGGGAAACTAGGGAACAGCTGTTTCACCATGCTGTTTCACCATGTTAAATGAATAAAAATAACACATAATTTAAAAATAAAACATAACTTCAACAAGAAATTGTCTATTTAATGATTAAAGATTAAATCTAATCTCGTAATTATTGTAGCCAAAATCAGCACACACTTTGTCACGGTTTAAAGGTAACTAAATAAAAGACTGGTGACTTGAACTAACGCAGTGGAAACGAACACACACATCTGTAGACTGGCGACCGAGAGCCCATGTAACCCCTATCCCGATTCAGGATTAGAATTAAGATAAGGAAAGACACAATTCACAGATAGGGATTAAGAATAACTGTATTAAATAATTCAAAATATAAAAAAAATGCAATATATATAAAAAAATAATATCATTAAAATCACACTTCGTATTATAAAGACTCAGGGTCAAACAAAGTAAACGAATCTACCTTTAAGAGGTAGAATGTATCACACCTAAGCAAATACAACTCTGCAGATAAAAAAAAATGCATAAAAAAAAGCTTAGAACGGATGAACTTCACCCTATGCCGGCCGGCTATTATTCATGAACTAACATGAATAAATAAAAGGATATATTAATGAATTAAAATGAATAATGCATGAAATTGACAAAGTAGTTAACAGCACTTAAGTTATTACTCAAACCATGAGCATCTGATGCCCTTCGATTCACTTGTAATCGTTACATAAATGAATTAACGTCTGTCAGTGGGTGAGAGTTCTAACACAGTTTCATTTTGAGAGAGATAAAAAGTAAACAGTTAGCAATAGTTCTGCGGCCACACTAAGTCAGTTCTCTCGGTGTAGGACGATCGAAATAAATCAAATGAAGCTACTTACAATGTATTCAGGATAATAAGCTTTATTAAGCTTTTTTAATTAATAAGCTTTTTTAATTGAAGCTACTTACAGTCTGTAGCAAACGTCGGACATACATACACGCGCAATTTTTCCTTGTCGTCGCGACGCACCTGATCATGGAAGACGCTTGGCATACCCACTGATGAGCACGCTGTGGACAGGATTTCGACAGCATGGCACGCAGGACTAGGCGACGGGTAGAGCAGCGGGGTCACTTCGGGATCGGATGAGCGGTTTCATCGCTGGAACAGAGCACGGCTTTTTCTTTTCGCACTCCCGAAAACACTTAACTTCCGCCCCGGACTCTCCTTCGTGCTTTCCTCTTACTGGTGCAGAGAGGGGGAACGTCTTCTTCTTCCCACGGATTCTCTCTGCATTTTATTGTGTCCGAACACTTCCAATATGGTTTCAGGGAGCGGGGACGCCTTCTCCTTTTTCCGCAAGACTCCCAAGAGCCGAGCGGGAGGCGGGAAGCCCCACTCTCACCTACGAAGCACGGTTAATCCATCGTGTCGAGTACCGGATCTAAACTGTTCTCTCTTTTTTCTCACCCGGGATCATATTTATAAACTCGTGAGTTCACTAATTAATCGTCCAATAGGGTATCGATGTTAGAAAGCGCGCGAAACGATCGCCCTACGCTTTCTGATAAACTAATTACTGGCGACATCGAGTCTAGTACAATTTGCCAGCATACGGCGAGAATAAGAAAAGCTAAGTTAAAAATAGATATAAATGTAAAAAACAGGGATTAACGTTAAAGTTTGATCAAGGAAAGACACTCTCATTAATAAGACAATAAATAATAGTCTCTTGCAGATTATAATTTAAGAGATTAGAAACGAAAAAAAAACAAGATTAAAGGGGTATTAAAGAAAAGAAAAAGCAAAATTACTGAATAGCAAGCGTGGCACGGTTTAAAGAAAGAAAAAAAAACATAGGGAAAAAAAAACCGTGACAACTTTTCCAACTATACTGAGATAAGCAGATACGAGATTTCGTTCATGAAGGCCGAGCCGCTAGGAGCGCTGTAGGTTTTTGTCCTGCTGTTTAATCCCTCAGTGTCGCGTATTGTCTATATGGTATTCGATATTAGCCCCATATCAACTACAAAAGTGCACCAAAATTAACAGAGATATTCATTTCCGCAACCTAAAACTTCTTCTAAAATTTCAGCATTTCTAGAATACAATTTTTTTGAGTTGTGTTGATCACAGACGGACAGGAAAAACATATTGCGACTCAAAAGTGAATGTTAAAGCTTTGTTGTACTAAACTTTTCTACTCACCTTTGAATGTTGGAGAACATTACTATCATTAGGGGTCGTCCATTAATTTCGTGAGGTCAAAAGGGGGAGGGCGGGGTCCGGCAAAATCTCACCAAATCTCACCAAGGGGGAGGGGGGTGGGGGTCAACGAAAATCTCACGTCAACTTTTTCATTCAGAGAATATACGTATTATAATAGATTACAGCATTTTGTAACATTGACTTTTTGAATTTTATTGATTTTTTGACTTTCTGAAATCTCACGTGAGGGAGGGGGAGTTCCAAAATTTTTAAAAAACACCTCACGTAATTATTGCACGACCCCTTAGACCAAATTATAAAGCATAGTAATTACCATTCAAATGTAACTACAAAGAAAAAAAAAACAAGCAAATAAATAAAATAATATTATAATACTTTAATGTGTGTTAAAATATAGTCTTTTAATTTTTTTTTTTAATAAAACCACAAACAAATTAAAATTCTAAAATACGTTACATATCTCCGGAATATTTCGGGTTCTTTTGCAGCTAACCCATTTTCAACCTAATATCTTTATTAACAACATGTCTTTTTATTAAAATTATCAATTATTTTTAACCAATCAAAATTCAAGACTTATTTCTTCCTCTAATGGGAGTAACCATTCATGTTTGGGGATGTGAAATGGTAATTCCTTTGGGGAATCGTCATCATTGAGTTATAATAATCTTTTTTTGGACTAATTTTTGAATTTTATCAATGTTTTTTCGGAAATTATTATTATCACAATACTTTGTGAGATTCGAGTCTGAAAGCCACATATTATATGGTTTTAAAGCGTGAATGTAATATGATTCATAGATTTCTCTTTTTGTTTTCTTTTTTTCTTTTTTCAAAATAAGAAAGTCCTTAAATGTGACACAATGACCAGTATCATATACATGTTTACTAATTAAAGATGCCGTTTTATTTCCTGTTTTTATTGCACTCTTATGGTTACCAAATCTCTCACTAAGTTTATTGTCTGAATTTCCTATATAAAAACACGATTGATTATCACATTTCAATAAATAAACACATCCTTTTTCGTCTTCTAATTTTGTTTGTTTTGAATTGAAATAAGGTTTAGGAAATTGAAATTTGTTATCTAATGAATAACCTATTTGTATATCTGTATTCTTAAATATCTCATTATACATTGCAAAGGTTTCGGGATGATGTGGATAACTGGCATAAATAGTTTTATTATTATCAATTTTCTCCAATCTATTATAAATTTTATTCAATATGTTTTTAATGACTTTTTTATAAAAACAATTGGATAACCGTTATCTATAAATTGTTTTTCAATCATATCTATGTGTTCGTAAAAAAGTATTTCTGTAGAACATATCTTGAATGCATTTTTTATTTTCGTTTCAATAAGATTCTTTTTTAAAAACTTTGGAACCGATGGCGTAAATGCCAAAACTGCATTTGTTGATGTTGGTTTTTTGTATGGTTGAGTATCTATATTTTTAGTACCTTTAGTAACTAGTACATCTAAGAACGGTAATTGATTGTTTTTATCTTGGAATTCATATGTGAATTGTATATCAGAATTTATACTAATAAATTGTTCAACTACTTTAGGCCACGAGTCTTTATGCACCACCAAGAATATGTCATCCACATATCTTTGAAAAAATGAAATATTATTATTGTAATTAGTAAATACTTGATTTTCTATGTATTGCATCGATATTTCTGCTAAGATTGGAGAAATCGGTAAACCCATAAAAATACTTTTTGTTTGTCTATATATTACATTATTAGCTATGAAAAATTGGTTATCTATTATGAAATCAATCATTCTTCTAATTCAATTTTTATTGGTCATATCTTCTTCTAAAATATGATCTAATGCTAATTTAAGTAATTTTTTTAGAAATTGAAGTAAATAACTCCGTTGCATCAATAGATAATATAACCATTTCTTCGTTTATCTTCAGATTTTTCAAATGGTTACAAAAATCGTGTCCATGTTTTACAAATCCAATGGAAGTTTTTTGATATTTTTCCAAAAATTGTGTTATATATTTTGCTACTTTTATTGCACATTTATTGTCCCGTTGGCGTATCTCTCTCCATTTATGAATGATTACGGACGTTAAACTTGCTTTCTATTGATATTTTCATGTCGCCTATTTGTAATTAACTTCCTTAGTGCCTTTCAGTGAGAGAACATGGGGTTAATATTTTGGATCTTTCAGGATCATTTTTTATTTTATTGCTGTTTATCCCGGCGGGCCACTGCCGGGACCATGAATGCTTTTGGGGAAGCTTTCGCGCAGCGGGCCAAACGTCAACGAGTAGATTCTGCTGATGAGTCCCCAATAAGGACGAAACAATTGTACAGAATTCTCGTTGATGTTGGCTCAGTGGGCGAAAGCACATTTATTGTCCGGTTGGCGTATCTCTCTCCATTTATGAATGATTACGGACGTTAAACTTGCTTTCTATTGATATTTTGCTACTATATATAAAATCGAATTCCTACAATTAATAATAGGTCGAGATTTAGAGGAAAGCAACGGAATGAGATGAGAATAAACAGAATAATTTCATAACTAATAAAGGTCTTCAATTCACGTTATTTTCATTCAGAGAATCGCTTTAAATAAATTATAAAAGATACAAAAGCTTAAAAGATATTTCTTTACAAATCCAATTAGGGAAATTTGTGAATTTAAATGGCAAATGTATAACAGCATCCCGTAAGACAGTATTTCAAAGACTTATTAATTTCAGTAGATACCGGTAACTCAAAAAAAATTACAAAAATGAGGATTTTAAAGAAAGTTTGCAATATTTGTTAAATAATTTGGATCACATTTAAAAGATTATGGGCAGTTTTTTAAAAGAATGTACCGTCTTCTTTTTAATTGTTGTTGTATCTTAGTTTGTTCACTGACACTGAAATTCAAGAAATTGCTTAGCTAAATAGCTGTAATACACACACACAATTGTTGTTCAACTCACTGGCTTTCTTTTTGCTTCCTAATGTTCCCATATGCTCTCTGTTGTCAAAAATTAAATTACAATATATCATCTAGCGAGCAAAATTAAAAAAAAACTTAACAATAATTTAAATCAATTATTGTCAAAGGATAAGCAATTTACTTAGATCTGTCTTTATGAAAACAAAAACTTTTAAATTATTCATAAATACTGCCGTATTTTCAGTATTAATTGAAAACTTTTTTTTTCTCTTTTTCTTCAGCATTATTTATATTGGATATTGATTCACTTCCTTACATTATTCAGTAGTTAAAGTCTTATTCAAATAATGACATTTAAGTGTGAGAGTTTTTAATTTATATTTAGTTGTTTTTTTAAAAAGTTGTCTCTTTTCTTTCAGATAATCCTTATATATTATTTCTCAAAGGTGTTTTTGTGTGGGTACACCATATCTCACTTAATACATCATCAAAATCAATGATTGAGACATCATTTTGAAGATTACGTTCACCGCTAATGACGAAAAATAAACAAAATGTTGAAAATTAATGTTTTCGTTAAAAAACTTTATTTTAAAAACCTTTTTATAAAAATGTAGATACGCTTTAACAGAAGCGGCCTATCTTTCGAAAGCGAAACCCCATTTCAAATAATTCTGTAGCGCCGTAAATTTCAAATATATCCTTTTTTGAATAAAAAGGCACTTTAAAATGATATTTCATCGTTTATTTAAAAAGAACAGATAAAAAAACAAAAAAAGATTTATATTTTAATACAAATAAACGATTTATTCCAATAAAAAACATAAAAATTTGTCAACTTCTCATATATTATTTCTTAAAGGTTCATCGTTCATCGCTAACGACAAAAAATATTGACGGCAACTATTGACAATGTGTTTAACTAACATGCACGACAGCTTTGGAGTTGTTTATTATTTCTCAAAGATGATTTTTTGTGCGAATTATTCGCACGGGTCAACTAGTTGTTATTTTAATTTCATTTAAATTATTTAAATATCTAACTTTTAAATTACGAGCCGTTTCTAAAGCCAGTCTCTCTAGTTACTGCACAATAGCAAAGAATCAAGAAAAACTTGCACACAATGTATCATTAAATATTGATTCACGTTTATCCGTCGATATCAAGGGCGCACGCTATCTGGCACATGAACACGTCGCAGTATTGTTGCGTTCGAATCAGAGGTTATAAGCCTGTAGTTGATTATCTGGTAGCTGGAATTATGATGGAATTATTTTGGCAGCGACACAGGGAAATTGTGGATTCATCAGGACAAGGTGTCGATCCTTACAACTAGAGAGACCTAGCTGTACTTGGTCAAAATGGGACTGAAACAGATACGGAATACGAGCAATCCAAACAGTATGATTCCTGTAAAATCCCCCGATGCATCTCCAATGGACTTTGCGGGTTCGGATTACTTAAAAGGGCTCTGGGAACATGAACACCGAAAACAGTAGAATGGCTTTGGAAAGCTTGCAAAGAGGAATCGAACAAGATCCCCGTCGTCTATCTCCAATCAGCCTTCTTCAATGGAAACTGCGATGCAGACCCATTGCCTTAATGCAGGGGCACCCTATTGAACACAACCGGTGGTCGAGAAAAGGGTTCTGCTAAATACTGTACATGACATCATCAAAATCGACCGAATAAACGAGAATCAATCTTCCGAATATCCTTTACAAGAAAAAAAATATCTAGTAAATTATTTAGTAAACGCAATCGATTTTTCGTTTTCAAGTTAAGCCTTATTTCTTTCTTTGGTTGGGAAAACCTTGTTTGAAAATTGATACAATATCATATATAATTCATTATCAGAATATTAGCAGTATTCATTATAGCTATATTGATGTTCAAAGACTAAAATAGCCAAAAAAAAAAGAAAAGCCTTTCATAAATAATAACGAAATTTACAAAGTTGTAATAAAACGCTACAATACTGACTCACATTCACTGAAGTTCCCAAGCTCAGTCTTAGCGAAACTAGTCTGATTTTTATTGTAGATATTCTTTATTTTTAACAAACGTTTTAATCTTAGACTATGTGTTGGCTAAATAATTTTATTGAATACTTACTCACAGACGACAGGATTCAGTGACGACGGAGTACATAGCGAGACAGTTGAGCGGTCCTATGGATGGTGTCCTGTGGTATTCCTTGCCAAATTTGCTCCAATTGTCGGGCTAGATCATCCACATTCCCTGGTGGATGCAGTCGCCTTCCCATCATATCCCAGACTTGCTCGATTGGAGAGAGATCTGGGGATCTGGCTGGCCAAGGAAGTGTTTCACAAGCTGCAAGACAGGTCATAGCAACACGTGCCGTATGTGGTCTGGCATTATCTTGCTGAAAAATAAGGCCACGGTACTGCAAAAGGATGGGTATCAAAACAGGTCTCAGAATGTCGTCGACGTACCGCTGTGCTGTAAGTGTGCCGCTAATGATGACCAAAGTAGTCCGGCTGTCAAGGGAAATGGCACCCCAGACCATAACTACTGATTGAGGGCCTGTGTGGCGAGCAATAGTGAAAGCAGGATCGGCACGCTGCCCTGGGCGTCTGCAGACACGTCTGCGACGATAGTCAGGACATAGTTGGAAGTGGGATTCGTCGTTAAACACTATACGTCCCCAGTCAGCATCATTCCAACCGGATCGAGCCAAGCACCACCGTAATGTGGCCCGACGGTGTGCAGACGTGAGTGGCAGGTGGCGTAGCGGTCGGTACGAGCGTAGATGTCGCTCTCTGAGCCGTCTGTGAATGGTCATGGTGGACACTCGTGTGCGGGTCGCACATCTGATGGTTGATAACAATGATTCAGGCGCTCTGACAGCTGATCTGACAATCACTCTATCCTCCCGCTCTGCTGTGGCCCTAGGTCGACCGCTACCTTCATGACGCTGAAATCTGCCATTATCCACCCATTCCTGCCAGCATCTTTTAATCGCAGCATCTTTTCTACCCATATGACGAGCGATTCTGAGATTTGCCCAACCTGCCTCTTTCAATCCAATGATACGACCTCTTTCAAACTCTGACAGAACTCTGACGTAATGAGCTCGAATCCTGCAGCGAGACATTTTTTCAGTCGTTTAAAGGTATCCTAACTCGCAATGCAACAGAAATTTTGACCATCAGATTGAGAATCGCTTCTTATATACATCTGCTGACTGAGCACTTAAGATGCGCTGTAGCTCTCGCTATTCATTCATTGGACACCAAAGTTTAATCATCTGCATGGGCGGTCCCAATGTCTTTGCATACGAAATTTCATTACAATCGGACAACTCCTTCTAGGTCGTCGTTTTTTTTTTGGTAATGAATGTATGACTAAGATTGCAGCCAAAACTTTAGATACAATGGAAATGAGAATTATTAAATTATATAAGCAAAAATTGAAAATTTGAAAAAAAGTGTTATATAATTAATAATGAAATGCAGTGTGCTGATGAAGTTTGGGGGCATCTCAAAATTTTCTAGGGGTGAGGGAGCTGTGTTGAAATGGGTGTTGACATAAAGAAAAAGTGAAATAAGGATACGATGTTTCATGTTAAGCAGCCCGCACACGATGCAGCTTTGGGCCGAGTTGCAAGTGCAACTTTTGGCCTAGAGCGTTTTTTTAGCTGCTTGAACAAAGTTGCAACCGGAGTTGCATGGAAAAAAAGCTGCAAAGGCGAGGATTGCAGCTCCGAAAGCTGCAAGGAAGCTGCATGGAATTACCCAATCACAGTGCAACGTTGGAATACGTCAGTCGTGACGTCGGCCCAAGGAAGAAACATGGCGTCGAAACATATTTCCTTCGCTTGAGATGGGCGAATCGCGAATACAGAAAAAATATCAGATTATTTCGAGTTTCTTTCCCACATAAATACAGTTTATATGTAAATGCAGTAATTTAATGCGGTAGAATGTAGCATAGCGTTTGAAAAACAAAGATTTTTTGAATTTTTCACATCGCAAGCGGATTTTCGCTTATTCACCATTTCCGGAAACTGCCATGTGACGTCATTGTTTCAGTGAGCAATGGATTATTATTGGCCGTTGGTCGTTGTTATTCGTGAATCGCATTATTGCCATCAACTGCGATTACATACCGGCTAATAATATTATAAAAATATTTGTTATATGTTTAAAATAAATCACAAATATTTAGTTTTGGAAAGATATCACAGCAGTTTCTTTGACGTCATGTCCAGTGACGTCATTCAAATTCGTAGTGTGCTTCGTTTGTTGTCCGCACGGCGGCGCTAACAATGTTGCATCGTGTGCGCCCTGACTATCGTTTGCAACTTTTTCTGTGCAACTAAATTGCATCGAGTTGCACAGCAAAAGCTGCATCGTGTGCGGGCTGCTTTAGGGAGAAATAGAAACCAAACTTGGGAATCTGGAATATCACGGATCTGGTGATGTGATCTAATATAAAAAAGTAGGGACTAAAGACCTTCAATAGAGGAAAGTAACGGAATGAGATAAGAAAAAACCGAATAATTTCCTAAATAATAAGTGTTGGTTATGTCTTCAATTCAAGTTATTTTCATGCAAAGAATCGCTGTAAATAAATTATAAAAGACACAAAAGATTAAAAGATATTTCTTTTCTAATCCATTTAGGCAAATTAGTGCATTGAAGAAGGCAAAGGCAGCATACGGTAAGACAGTATTTCAAAGACAAAAATTTACAAAAAAGAGTAGCTTAAAGAAAGTTTGTAATATTTGTTTAATAATTTGGATCACATTTAAAAGAAGAAAATTATCAGTTTTAAATAATGTACACTCTTCTTTATAATTTAAAATCAATTATTATCAAAAGCTAAGCAATTTACTAAGATCTGTCTTTAAGAAAACAAAAAACTTTTAAATTATTCATAAATGCTGCCGTATTTTCAGTATTTTTTAAAAGCTTTTTTTTTCTCTGTTTTTTCAACATTATTGCTTGGATATTGATTCACTTTCTTACATTCATCATCATCATCATTGTCCCTAGCTGGCGGGTGGTTTTCCTCTCAACCAGTACGCTGCTGTGGGTGCCTTTGAACATTGAACTTTGCAAATAATCTTCCTCCAATCATGGTGGTTTGCGGCTAGTACTTTTGCTTCGTCTATTGATATGTGAAGGCTCTTCAAGTCTTCCTTGATGATTCCAATCCAAGTTTTCTTTTGGGCACTTCTCTGGGTTTTCCAATTGGTTGGTCGTTCTTTCCATAGAGCTTTGTAAGGAAGTCGGGCATTGTTCATACGACAAACGTGTCCAAACCACTGTAACCTTTTCTTCTGGATTTGTACTTGAATGGTTGCCTGATGATCACAAATCTCGAATGGATTCGTTTCTGATTCGATCTTTTACTGACACTCTCATTATTCGTCTCAAGCACCTCATCTGGAAGATTTCGAGTTTGTTGATGTCGGCTTTGAGGAGTGTCCAGGTCTCAGCGCCATAGAGAAGTATAAGAATTATTGATGTTCGGAAAATACGTATTTTCGTCTTCAGCGAGATGTTGTTTTTCTTCCAGAGACACCAGCTAAGGGAAGCGAAAGCAATTGTTGCTTGGTCTATTCTGCTGTTAATTTCAGACGTTGCTGTTGTTTTCTTTTCTTGAACAATGGAGCCGAGATATTTGAATTCAGAGACTTGTTGAATTAAATTTCCTTCTAAGTAGACATTCACTGGAGAACCGTCGGTGACCATTGCTTTCGTTTTCTCAGTGTTGATTTGGAGGCCATAGGAATGGGCAATGTAGGCAATGTCATTGACAATGTCAGAAGCATAATCTTCAGATTCTGCGAAAATTGTGCAATCATCGGCGAACATAAGGTCCGTGATTGAGTTGTTTTGGTCGAAATGTACTCCTGGTCGGCCTCTGAAGGCCTTCCTCATGATCATGTCAATCACTATATTGAATAGCAAGGGGGACACCACATCGCCTTGGCGAACACCAGAGTTGATTTCAAAACATTCAGAAATTTCATTCCCGACCTTTATCGAGCTGTTAGATCCCTTGTAAGTTTCTTGGAGAATTCTCGTTATCTTATCATGATGTGCTCAGATTTCAGCGAATTCCAAAGCGCCGGCCAATAAAGACTGTCGAATGCAGCTCTGAAATCGATAAAGACAACAATAACTTTCCTACCACACCTTGCCAATTCTTCTATTATTTGCCGAAGGATAAAAATATGATCACAGCAGCTTCGACTCGGTCGAAAGCCAGCCTGTTGTTCTCGACTAGTTTGCTCTCGGTGGTCTTGAATTCTCTTTTGGATTGTTTTCATGAGGATCTTGCCAGTGGCCGAGAGAAGACTGATACCTCTATAATTATTACAGATACTTCTATCGCCCTTCTTATGGATAGGGATAATGACCACTTGCTTCCACGGAGAAGGAATTTGCTCAGTGCGCCATATTTTAGTGATTAGCATATGTATTCGTTCGCGTAGAACCTCACCTCCAACTTTGATGCTTTCTGATATGATCTGGTCCATTCCAAGAGCTTTGCCCTTTTTCAGTGAATTGATGGCAGCTCGAACTTCTTCTAAGGATGGTTCTTCATCATTCATTGGATATAAAGGACGATCAATGGGAGGGGGTTCCGCTGGCTGGCCTCTGGGAGGTTCATGGTTGTACAGATTATTGAAGTAACTTCTCCATCTCTTTAGTTTATCGTCAATGGATTTTACAAAGGATCCGTCTTCGTTTCTGATGTTGTCACTGTTCAATCTTGTTTTTCCACTGAGGCACTTGAGAGTTCGGTAGACTATGTTGTAATTGTTTCTACTGGCTGCCTCCTCAAGATTGCCCACTTTGCCGTTCTTACATTATTAGATAATAATGATATTTTAGTGTGAGAGTTTATAATTTATATTTAGTTGGTTTCATAAAAAGTTGTAATTTCATTTAAATTATTTAAATATCTAACTTTTAATATTGGAGCCATTTCTGAAGCCGGTTTAGTTACTGCTGAAAGAATTTAGTTACTGACGTCAAAGAATCAACAATAACTTACACACAATATATAATTATATATCCTTTATAAGAAAAAAAATTTAATGAAAATCAGTTAGTCAACGCAATCGATTTTCCGTTTTCAAGTTAAACGTTATTTTTCGTTTGGTTGGGAAAACGTTGATTGGAAAATAATAAGTATTTTTCTGTATATAATTCAATATAAAATCCATCATTATAATTGCATTAGTGCTCAAAAACTAAGTAGCAATGAAAGAAAATGAAAAGTCGTACCCTTAACATACGAGGATTATTATACCTTTCCGGACGAGTATTATAATGACTATTATTATATCCTTCTGAAGAAAACAATAGCGTCGTAAATTTATGTGTCAATGTAATCAACTTTCCGTTTTCAAGATAAGCCTTTCCTTTCCTTTGGTTCGGAATGCCTTGTTTGGAAATTAATAGAATATCATAAATAATTCAGTATCAGTATATTAGCAGTATTCATTATAGCTATATTGATACTCAACAAGTAAAACACAGTTCTGGTAATCACAATAAAGACTGAAAGAAGACAGGATTCTGTGCCGGACTACATAGCAAGACAGTTGAGCGGTCCTAAGGAGAAAAGGGCATATACCACATCTTTATGAATTTTGATTTTTTGTTGCCTTCAAGTAAGCTTTCATTTACGTGTGATCATTAGCTGTAGTTTTATTAAGGCACCATACTTTAGTACATTAAAATTTAATGCACTTTAGTAAAAATTTTGTACATTTGACTCATATATATGAGAAGAATAAATATAAGAAGTATATATGTAGGTATATTTAAAAAGATAAGAAATTTGAAAGAATAATGGCCGAATGCACCAAAATTAACTTAACTTTGATGGCTGCATTGTGGCGTAGCTAAAATTAGGGGGGGGGGTGCTGCTCTAGAAAAATTTTAGCCTTTGTTTTAAAATTGTGTAAAAAGAAAACAAACATGTATAAAAAGAAAATTTATTCAGAAACTTGATAAATTTCTTTTCATACATGTTTGTTTCCTTTCACAATTTTAAAACAAAAGCTAAAATTTTTCTGAAGCAGCACCCTCACTAATTTTAGGAACGTCCACAATGCAGCCATCAAAGTTAATTGAACTTTGGTGCACTCGGCCATAAAGGTAGAGAAGAGACAAACAAACTAGATGGGAGGCTTCTATTAGTATCATAGGGTGAGAAGCTTTGGGTACAAAAGGTAGATTTCGGGAAAGAGGGAGAGATCTTTGGTAAGAAACTGAAATTGAGAGGTAATTAGTTTCTAAGACGGCAGTAAGGAATGAAAGAAGCCTAAGGAGTTGTGGGTTTCATCATGAGATTCAATAATAGTAAAAAGGGTGAAGTTTAGGATGGTAAGATGTAAGTTCGAAAAATAAAGAATTACATAAAATTAAATTTGATAAAGAATGATTAAATATATATACAGGGTGGCCCGTATTAATAGGATGGTCATACAAAGGAATATGTGGCCAATTGTATACAGGGTGTTTCAAAAATACACGGCATAATTTCAGGTATGTATTTCTCACATGTAGACAATCAAAATAGTTCATTACAACATATGTCCGGAAATGCTTCATTTCCGAGTTATGGCCTTCACAACATTGAAAATCACCGGAACGTTTTTCGTTCCGCCGGTCGTTGCCATTACAGAAGATGTTCAAAATGACCACCTCCTGCTTGAATACAGACCTCACATCGATGTCTCA
>JAFIDM010016681.1:0-16484 GCA_023159025.1 Thereuonema tuberculata
CATCCTTTGATACAAGTGTTCCTACTGAGTTAGTGATAGAGCATCTGTACACTGTGGTATGAACGTCTTGACGATAGTCTTCTGCTCTGAATGGGGGAAAGACAAGTGTTCCATCCGTCTGAATATGTCTCAGTCCTTGTACTTCATTCACTTCAGATCCATCAGACAATAACCAGGTGACAGTGGATTGATGTCCATTGGCAGAACAAAGAACACGTCCACCAGTGGAATTGGAGAATACAACCTTTGAAGGGGGTTCCATTGCGAAAGAGGGAGCAGAAGTTACTTCAGAGCCGTGCACTACAGAAATTACATGGATGTTTTTTTTCAATATTTTTATTTGTGTTGATTAAAAATTCTATTAAAAAAATCTAATTATTTTTTTAAAAATTTCGCAAATTTAAAAATTATAATTTGTATATAGAAACGAAATATATATTAATTGACATTAACAATAGTAAAGGATTTAAAAATATGTTGAAATTTAGTCATATATAGAAGCTCGGGTATTTTAGTCGAGATAGGATAGTCAAGTGTAAACAAATCAAATGGTTCAAGCATGCCAATTTTTAATAAATTACCGTTTCTCTTAAGGTGACATAAATCGTTATCTTGAAAAAAAAATAAGGAATTTATTTATTTATTGACATTAATTAGCTTCAATTAAGCTATTTGTTTATTGAAAGTTCTAAAATGAAATGAAATTTCATTAAAAATTTGTTACTTTTGGAGTGAAGACCAATGATTAAATGTCAGCAAACTTGGATATCCACCTATTCTATTTCAAACTCGACGATTTGAAAATCATGTGATTCGCAAACCATTGAGCTTTAACTACTTCCACCAATGAGAAAGGACATTTACCAGAGTGCCGAGATTTGCAGTGGACTAGTTTCGCTGCGCCACCTACCTTCTCGAGCAGCCATGGGGATGAGAGCGAACGGAAGCCATAAGAGCAGCTGAATTATGGCTCTCACAGGAATCCTTGGATGGGATGCTGTCATCTTGCACCCCTTCAGAGATACCTTTATACTATAACACTACAGAGAAATCGTACCAACTTCCCTAACTGTTTCGTATCAGCTAAACGGGACACAAAGGTGAATTGATGACTGCCTAATCCAATTGGTGTTGTAGAAAACATATTCCCTTGTTTGAAAAATATATTCACAGTGTTATTCAGTTTTATTTGAGATGTAAACTGTTTTTCAGAATTTATTGAGAAGAAAAAAAACTTCTGTGATGCCTCTGATTTTCGTGTTAACTATAGTGAATGAATTTTTTCTTTATACACATTTTTCATGATATGACTACCCTCCTTAAGAAAAACAATTATCCAGAAAAATTTATCAATGACCAAATTAAATCTTACAATACTTTCAAAATTAAAGAAATTAACAAATTTGAAAATAGAATTTATATCCCTTACCTTAATAACAACAGCTTTTGGTTACAAACTTTATGTAAAGCTTACAACATAAACATTGGATTTAGATATAATAATAAAATTAAAAATTTGCTATGTAAAAAAGTTTATCAACATGATTATAAGAAAGAAATGGGTTTAATATATAAAATCACTTGCCAAACTTTCCAAAATTTTTACGTGGGAGAAACCAAAAGAACCCTAGCGGAGCGAGTGTCCGAGCACTGTAGGGCCTTGAAAAATAAAAACAAAGACATCTCAGACGTAGCATATCATTGCATAACGAAAAGCCACGTTATGGACACAAATGTCCAAATTTTATATAAAGAAACCCAATTAGGCTTAAGAAAAATATTGGAAAGTTGTGTTATTAGAAACTCTAAAGAAAAAAATTTTAATAGGTATAAAGGAGCTATAGTAAATTTTAATACCATTGTACTTATTAGAGATTACTTAAAATTTGATAACCGTAAAACAGCCAATATTAAGGAATTAAATTATTAACAATATTTTGAAAAATTATAGATTACAATTTATAAGTCAGATTGTAAACAACAATTAAATTTGTTGTATCACCATGCTTTTATTTATTTATTTTTTGTAACAATAAAATTAGTTAATAGTCACTTTGAGATGTTTAAGCATATTGTATCAACAATTAATTTTATTAATAGTTCATGTTTTTAAACCAATGCTGCCAAACTTATTCTTAATTCTGTTATACCTATATTATTGACTTGAAAAAAGGAATATGTACAGTTCCTGAAAATTTGTCTCCCTTATTAGTATTTTAATAAATATTTTAATACTAATGCAATGTATGGAAGAGTGTGTTTCTATCTAATACAATTTTTATTTATAAAAATCTCACTAAAAGCAAAATGCCATTTAAGACAACATGGTGGATCAAAGATCAAAGCACACGTATTACTATTATTATTATTACTACTATTATTATTATATTTTATAATTTTTGATTTATTAATTTCAAAGTAATATTTTTAGCAAAGGATTGAAATTAAAAAGGAAATTTAAAAGAAAAGATATTTTGATTGATTATCTCTGAGAAAAAAAAAATCATAACTGTCAATGTTAGCTTTGTATTTTCTGAAAAGCAGCTTTGTCGTAACAGAAGCCAAAGTTAATAAAAAAAACAACTACTAAAAAAATAAGAATAACGTAAAGAAATGTTTTCTAATGTCACATTAAATTTTGGATTTTAATTAAACTACTCTTAGTGAAAATTGTAGAAGCAAGTCTTCTGTTTTCTTGTTAAAATCAATATCTGATTGTTAACTAATATCGTAATATTGTGTACTTCTTTTTGTTTATCCACATTAAATCTATCTCTATATTAAGGTTTATTATACAGTGAAGTCTCACTTATACGAATATGAGGGGAAGTAAAAATTATTCGTATAAGTGGATATTTCGTGTAAGTGAATTACATATAGGACTTATGATGTTTCGCCGGGAAATGAGAAATTCTTCATATAACTGAATGTTTCATATAAGTGAGACTTCACTGTATTCAAGAAATCGTGTATTTAAACAAATAATATATTTTTCTGAATACTTAAATAAAAAAATTACAATCGTTTAAATTCAATTACATTCTGAACGAAATAAAGAGGTACCAAGCAGTTTATAGGCCATTATAATAATAAATAAAAGAAACCAATTTAAATTAAAAGAAAGAAAAGAAATTAAATTAACAATATACCATTGTCCTATTACATCTTTATCGTTTTTTACGTGAATACGTCTTTGCAGTCATAAATTATTAATTTGTGATAAATTACTACTCTTTCAAAAGAAATAAATCCTTAAACTGTACAATACACGAAATGACAAGAAAATCCTAATTAAGCTTAAACTGAAGTAGGAATTTGGTCTCGGTGCCATAATTTAGTTATATCTTATAATTTAGTCATAACGCAATAATGAGTTTTAATGACAAATTTAATTTCTCTAAAAACACATATCTACCTATCTATCTAACTATTATCTATCGAGATAATACATATTTCTTTAGTACGCATTTATAACTTCCTAAAAACCCATTTCTTATTTCTTTTCATCTAAAATGAAATGCATTTCAAAAGTTAATAATGAATGTCCTGTCATAAATGTTATTCGAAAAAGTTATTTCCAAAATACAGCCAAATATTACTTTAGTTTCATGCTTTTTGTAACCTACTTAATATAACCTATTTTATGTTTTTTAAAATATAATAATGTAATTGGTGAAGATTTCAAGTGTGTTAGGATGGAACAAACGAACATCTGCATCAGGATGATGCAAAGTAATAATATCCAAAAAGAAACCTCCTTAAGTGAAAAGATATATAATAATTTCCAATTATTTATCTGGAAAAGGCCAATTTGTTTGCATATTAAGAATTTTAATTTCAAATAGTGAAATACATTAAGGGAAATTTTCTAATATTGTTTCAAAATCATTATATTTTCATGCAACATTTAGACAAAGTTTACATTTTACATGATTTTCACATTGTATTAACTATTCTATTTAGTTGAAAAAGGATAGAATATTCATTTAAATATTACAAAAATTATTAATGTAGCATAACTATTGCAGTTGTTTTTTTAGAGTGTGAAATATTAACAACTGAAACACAAAGAAATGAAATAAATGAAAACAAAAATACAATGTAAAATTAAACATAAACTTTTCAAAAGTATAAATGAGGTACATTGATTCATATTTAACACAATTATTAATCTAAGCTGCACATTTTTCGTTTTTCTTTTAATTCAGAAATTTTTATTTTTATTTTTCTCTTTCTCTGTTTCGCCTTTGATTATACTTTAGGAAGCATGAAATATCTAACTATAAAATAATATAATTTATTAACTAGAAAAGACAATTGTCAACATTGTAGGAAAGAATTTCGAATTGTATTTAAATCTTACTAACTATTACAGGTTAATAGCAATTTAAGTAGTTGTAAGTTACTACAGACAGATTAAGAGCTTCCACTTTATACTTATACATCTACTACGTATAAATTGAATTTTATATATATACATATACTTTGTGCTGAAAAGTTTTCTAAAACTGTAATAATTTCTAATACGAATATTTAAACACTACTTTGACAAAACGTATAATCCATAAGCTTTTGGAATATTCGTAATTCTTGTTGGAAAGCCTTTGAAAACGATTAAATTAGATTCCAAATGGAGGTGGGTCATAACCATCTTCAGTTTTTCCTTTAGTAGCGATGGGGAAAGGAGGGGAATTAACATTGCCTGGAAATATGAAAGTGGTTTCCTGCATTCCTGGCATGTCCCTAAAAGAACAAAAAAAAATCACATTAGAATATAAATAGAAGACTAATTATTTTTCAGGTATTACAACCTGAATATACTCATAGGTATATTTAAATTGAGATTTAGAAGAAAAAAAAATAAAGATATTTTAAAGAAATAACATTTTATGGAAAGTAGGCTCTCAGTTCTTCGAATTTACTGTGATTATAAAATGCCAAAATTTGAAGAATATGTAGCCAACTTTCTTAGATGGATTTGGAGAGATGCTGTTCTGTTTCACTTCTCAGATAAAAACAGATAAAACTTTATTGAAGAATTTTGAATGATTTTAGTTTAAATATTGGCCACGCCTTATTAAATATCGAAGTTACCCTTGGAGTCAGTATCTGTGTTGAGAAATCTGGTAACTTCTCACTATTGTTATTACCACTTTTAAATAACAAGATCAATCAGGATTTAAGAAGCAGATAGATTACAAGGAAATTTTAGCAAAGCTAATGTTATAAATAGTATGTAATTGTTAGTGTTGAAATATTTTAAATGATTCCATATTATTTTCATTTTTTTTTCAAATTTGATCAAAAATGTGATGGTTATGTATTTTTTTCCTAGTCCGACTTTCTGAAATTTAATAAATTAATTTGAAGGTTTCAATAAGATAAATTACTTTTTGAGGGTTAGGATTTTTTTATCAAATTTAAATTACCTTTCATTTAAATGGTCACCTGGAAAATTTGAGCAAAATGGTCCTTGATTTCCTAATTAAAAATGAAAAGCGAAATGATTATAATTGATGATATTAATTATAAATTTAATTTTTTCTACTGATATTTGTTATATCTTCAATTAGCTTGACAAATTTTAACAAGTTGAAAATTTATGTAAATCAATTTCTGGTTCTTGTGTGTAAGAATGATAGTAACTTTTTAAAAATAAAAACCATATTTAATATACAGTAGATTAAAATTCAACTGATGTAACTTATAGTCCATCATTAAAGACTCAACACTAAGAAATTAATTTAATACATCTTGAATCAATCTAAGAATCTTAATATAGAAAATATTTAGGGTTTAATTTTGATTATTTAAATACGATATTTGTATAATGTATTATAAATTGTACAATGAAAAAATTTTATATCTTAAATTCTTTTTACTTCGCTATATAAATTTTGAATCTGCACACACACACTGATGAAAAATGACGAGCGGTTACTGAGAATAGTTGCTTGATGACTTGCAAGACCCAGTTTTGGAACTCTCTGCACGTGGTCAAGATCTAATGCAAACCCCGACCTTTGCTGAAATCAGATGTCAGTTGCGGAATAAACCTGTTCCTTCCTATTCTCCTTTTTCGAAAACAACGGCCACGTTATAAAATATGTCTGTACAGCTGCATTTGAACCGTTTGAATTGGGAAGATCAATTCGCTAAAACCGTCGAGATGATTGGTTTTAAGAAGCCTGTAAATTTTTATTTTATTAATCTCGGCTCCTCTAAACGTGCAAGGCGTTTAGGAATTTTATGAATTATGACAGGTATTGCGATATCCAATTTTTACATAAACAACCGCAGCGGAAAAGTTGGTGAATTATTTATAAGGCTCATCCCAACACATCAGAAGCCCATATGGCCATTGTATTTGCACCCATACATATATTTTTATCCTGTACTGTAATATCTTACAGGTTTATAATTTTTGGGCCAATGTGTGTGTGTGTCTGTGATTGACTATTCTGCCATCATAGAGTGAGAACCTCCATATACGGTATTAACAGAAGAAATTTAAAATTTCATAGATAGTAAATGAGTTTTAAAACCACTGAAAAGCAATGGCAAAAAAATGAGAAGTTTCTACGAGTTATGTAGCAAATTTAATTTTTTTCCTGGGATACCTAACCTGAAAGAGTGGTAGAACTATGAATAAATGCTATCAGAATATCAGAATGCTATCAGAATGCAGTACTTCCGTTGTTAGTACTTCATTTGTATGAAGAGAAACCTGAAGCCAATATAATCGTGAAGTCATAGGCTTCTGAAAATCCTGATGATTTTTAGCCAGGATCGATATCTGGAGCATAACTTTTCATGATTCATTACCACTAACAATATGAACCAAGAAACCAATGATAACGTCCCTTCTTGTAACATCACATTCATGTAAACAGGATATTTTTATATCCAACATCCTTTTGCACATATCCTTTTTTTGTTCGAAATGTCATATCAGTATTATCTAAATCTTCAGTGATTCACCAACAAAGCAGAAAAAGCTACATCTGAATTACAATTTTATAATGACAAATATTTATATTCTTCTGAGAATTTTATGAACATTACCAGATGGCATCATTACAGGCGGCATTTGATTTCTGTGTGTCATGTCACTGGGTCCGGGACCATTAGGACCTCCATGGAACTGAATTATACCTGAGGAAGCATATGGGCTTGGATCTGTAAAAAATATACAAATGTAAATTAATTACATAAAAGAAAAAATATTCATTTTATTAGTAGAATTCTTTCAATTGCAGCATTAAAATATTTTTATTAAAGCAATTTTGACATTTAAACAATAATCTCATCTTAAAAAACTATTTCATAAACCATTTATAGATATTTTGGTAATTTATATCAAATTTATATAAAGCTTTTGCTTCATCCGAATTTTAAATGTTAAAATTCTCGACTTTCTAAAACAACCAATATTAAATACATTTTAAATTTATAATGTCTGTAGGTATTATAAAGTGTTTTTGCTCATGTTTTTGAATCGTGAATACATTGGCAAAACTTATGTTGTTTAAAAACGTTTGAAATATTGAAGGCTACAGCGTTTTCTTGGTGTTCACCAAAATTCTTGTGGGTATTTTAAAATGAAAATATCTCATAATAGCATTTATTGAAACAGTAAAAATAATGGATTTCTTTTTAATTCAATGCATTACCTCCGTTAGTTTACTAATGAATATCATGAATAACTGCAATCACGACTAAAAATCATGGAAATCTACATTGAAGATCAAGCCGATTTGAAAGCAACATTTTGAAAAACAAAAAAACTGTATATGCGACAACTTATTAATGTTTTATTAAGGTATCATGCAGCCATTACAGGTGGTAAGTGGTAATATGCTCAGTCCTGAGAAGAACGTCTGCTGACTTCAAAGTAAAATCTAAATCTACAGAATTATTTGATGTTGTAGTGAGATCTGAGAGAATGTTTTTTTTTTCCTTTTAAGTTCAACGAATTTGCTACCGGAAACCTATGACATTTGTATCAAAGCACTTCTGCAGAAGAATGTAATACTTAATAAATACTTATTCCTGCAAAGAAAAAAAAAAGCATATTTTGTTCCCAGGCTATTTATAAGACATGGTACAACATAAAAACAACAGCATAAATTATCACTGTTCGATATTTATTTTAAAATTATTTATTGTCTGAATCTATCGACCTGAAGAAATTAAAAATATTTATTCTTTTAAGTTTGTTCGAGAAACATTTTATTATTTAATGCACTATTATTATTAAAGAACGATGAATATGATACACAATCAATAGCAGCGTAATTTACTTTTGCTGATGTATTCAAAATTGAGCGGATTAATACATAAAAAAAACTGTTAGAGGGTTTCATTAGGGGAGACAAATGTGAAATCACCTGATGGAAATTCCCAATTCAGAAGAAAGATGGAGAACAAAAGATCAAAGTGCATTTTTCTTTAAATAAAAAGAAAAGAAGATGTTTTGCACATTCTCAGACCCTTAACTTACATTAATGCCATTATTCATGGAATGACCAAAGTATTACTCTTGCTTTGGTATTTTGTTTGTATCACTTACCTGATCCTTTTCTGTTAATGGTTGCATATCCATCAGAATGAATAAAGGTTGTTCCAGAAGAAGGTCTCAGGGTTCGACTCCAAGTATTCAAATTAGTTCCATCTTCAGAATAAAATACTAAGAATACAAAGAAACACATTGTTTAAGATCTGTTTTCAAACATTTCTGCAGTTCCTTTCAGATTTCCTGAATATTACTCTTGCGTGACTAACATTTACAATCTTCCCCTTAAATCATCGTTACAATGAATTTTAAATAGTTATTGCAACTGATATCAATGCCATTCTAGCCACTTCACAATCGTCCATAGAAATCTGAGTTGGTCTGACATTTACGTCAATGATATTTTTATAGAAAATCAACATGACTAATTGTATGATGAATCAAACAAAGTATGAATCGACTAGCAGATGTTTACAATGTATAAAAAACAAAACATTTTACTTTTTGTAGAAGAAGAAAAATGTAATTATCAATCTTTATTTTGTTTCTTACTTGATGGTGCTCCTTCACTTCCGTTTTTTCTCTTCATAACAACACAAACCACAGCAGAAGCAATAATAACCACAATAAGTAAAGCCACTGCGGGAATGAAGATATAAGGATCCAAGTAGAAGATATAAACTGGTTGGATTTCTTCAAAAATCTCAGGAGCAATTGTTCCTATGGAATTGAGGACAAAGTTATGACATTTGATACCACTGTATTAGAAAGACGATAATTAGTATATCTAATTAAGTACCATATTTTCTGTAGCAATTCTGTATTACCTCCATTAGGTGTATGAGTAGCAAACTTGTATTCAGTAGCTGTGACTCTTCCACTGGTGTGGGTGGTGAGACGTAGAATATACCATGTGGCAGATGATAGACCAGGAATCACCAGCTTCTTTTGTGATGGTTTGATATCAGTGGATACCAAAGTCCAATCTTTATCTGAATGTTGCTTATATTCCACTCCAAAATGATCAATTGGACAACCATTCATTGGCCAAGAGTCCAAGTTGACTGTGATGAAGGAAGTTCCCTCTCGGATCAATTCTTCTTTAACAGGGGCAACGATTTCTAAATTTCAAGATAATAAAAGTGCTTTTAATTTTACTCATTATTTCAGTACAAATATTTAATTCTTAACGTTGCTTTATAAATTCAAAAATGTGGTAATTTCATTTCGCATAACTAATATGATTCAAACACATTACACATAACAGAAACAAAATTAACACAGACAATGTCTTTTTTTGGCAGGTACAACAATTTCTGAGGTATGTAAACATTTTGTAAAATTATTTTACAAAGAAATTTTCATTATTAATTAAATTTAACTATTGCAGAAAAGCGTAAGGAATGGTTACAGAATAGATGCCGAGGATTCTTAAACTCACCGTTCATTAAATTTAAATAATTCAAAATAAAATGCCTACTGTGTTAACCATCACATTTCTTGAAAATTTTTTTGAAAGTAAAAGTTTTTAGAAAAAAAAAAGCAAGAAAAACAAAAGAAAACAAACAAACTGAAAATGCATTTCATAGCTATGAAATACCATTTCCATCAGTGTTGATGGTGATGATGTCACATGGAGATCCAGTTCCAATAGAATTGAAAGCTTCCATATAGATCTGATAGGTGGCGCCACAAGAAAGATCTTTTAAAGTATACACATTGACGTCAGGACGAATCTCAAGGGTTTCCCAGGTTCCAGATTCTTTTCGGAAATGAAGGTTAAATCCTATTTAAGAAAAAGAAATGTAAACGACATTTATATCTTTTTTATAAATTAAAACAGCTTTGTAAGTAATAAAACAATTACATAAGCGTGAGGAAATATCTATTTATAAAGGATCTTTCTTATTACAGAACTATATCTGTCTGTAAATTCGGATTTATTGACTTCCATATTTCAGTATTTTAAAGTTCATTTTCTAAAAACTTTCCTAACAACGAAAGGAGTTTGTATAAAGTATAGAAATCATGTTATAAGTCAAAGAGTGGACTAGTAATGTCTTTTTCAAGATTGTAAATTAAAGAGAAACAAAAGCAATACTTTTCATGAAAATTAATAATAACTAAACATTATTTTAGCGTACTGGTACTTTTAAGTAAGGTTCAACAATTTTTTTCAGTCTATCTGTATTCCCTCACTAACAGCTTTTAAACGCTGAATGGGTCTGCTTGAAATTTGTTGCGAAGTGTTAAGGGCTACAGATGATCTAAATTTTATATTTAATATCTTTTAAATTGGTGGGTTCAGTAGAATAAAACAAACAGATTTCTTTCGGTATATTAAACAATGAATGTATTAATCCTTTTAACTGATCCATTAATTTTCTAGTGGTTTGATATGGTCAAAATTAATCCGTTCAGAAAATTTAAGTAAATAGAGTAATTCGGATTTAAAATTATTTTATTCAGGAATTGAAAAATTTATACTACTTGTATTTAATATATATAAAAATAACTATAAATATAGACTAATGATTTGTATTCCTTTTTTACAATTCTAAATATTAATAACTAATAAAATTTTAAAGATTACATTTTTAGGAAAACATACTTTAAATCCATTCAAGAACTCTTAAGGCTAATATTTTGTGAATCAAAATTTTTCCAGATAATTTATAAATGTTAATTACCTCTAATTCTGTCTCCTCCATTGGGTCCTGGTTTCCACTGAAGTTGAATTGATGTCTTCTGTTTAGAAATAATATCAAGATGTGGAGCAGAAGGAGGAACTGAACAAAGATATAAAAGAAATTCAATATATTCTTTAATGAAGGAACTCTATTACTAATCAATAAAATTACTAGCATAGCTTCTTAGATAAGTAACGATTAAGCATTAAATGAAATAAAATAATAAGTTTATATTCCAAGATATAAATAGCATAAAGCAAAAATACATCTTATTCTGCAAATAAAGATATTCATATACAACCTTGAACTGTAACAGAATATTTGATTTCATCTTTTCCGTGTTCATTATAAACTGAACAAGTGTAATTTCCTGAATCTTCACTGGAAACTCTGTTGATTAATAAAGTTCCATCAGAGAGTAAAGTCCTTCTTGGAGTTGCTTCCAAAGGTTTGTTACTGAAATAAACATTTAACTTCATTAATTTTTCTCACTATTTTTATCCAAAATTATTTCTAAACGAATTCTTTTTCTCTTAATTAGAAAAACTTTAATTTTCTTCAATAATTACTATGAATAATCATATCACTTAATACAATCTTAAGTTCATTTTTACCCTATTTGCCATTTTCTTTGTGGTGGAGGAAGTCCTACAGCTCGACAGGAAAGGACTACATCTTTCTTCCATGGAGTTGTGATGACGTCATCAAAAGATGCTGATTTGGCTGCAACTGTACTGATATTATCAGAAACATTATTTCAGACAAACAACAATTGCAGACAATTAAAGAAGAATCTCTCTTGGATATCAGATTTTAAAATAATAATAAAAATACAATTCTATATTTGTTTACCAATGGAGTCAGCCACTGTCTCTGCTTTCATTTTAGTAGGTAATCCTTCACCAATAACAGAAGAAGCTGTTACCCAAAATGCATATTTCTTGTTTTTTTTAAGACCTTTGATTTCAAAGAATTGAGCATCAGATGGAGACGAATGGACGCTAGCATCTTTAGTCCAAACAGAAGAATCACCACTCGGAAGAGAATCCAAGTCAAACTACAAGGGAAATATCATACACTATTTTAGACAAGCTCTTTGAATTAATGTTCAAGTGAGTTTCTGTTGAGTTGTGAAAACTGCAGTCAATTTAAATAATAATCATATAAGACCATCCACACAAATAAGAAAGATATTTATAAATCAATACATAATAACAGCGACATGTTTCGAAAATTCATCTTCAGACTAAATAAATAAATATAAAACGGCAAAAAAAAACATAGGCTTATAACAGCCCCACAATACAAAACATGTAAGTAATTAACAGTCATTTACATAATAATATTAACGCAAGTTATAGTCTAATACCCCTTTGATAGATAGTTCATTATTATAACAATTGCTGGTTTTAATAATGACTGACTCAAAGAATTTACGCAAATAATCATCCTTTTGTTGGCCATAAACAATTAGCTTGTTTGTCATGATCCTGTGTCCGGTATCTCTCTGATGCCTTGCCGTTAGATACTTGAAATCTCTATTTTCAATAGCAGTGCCGTGCTCATTCATTCGAATACTGGTCCGTCTTCCCGTTTCTCCTACGTATTGACAGTTAGAGCCCCCATTTTCACATTGTATTCCATAAATTGTGTAGAATTTGTCCAAATTATTGATTTTCTTCTTGTTACTGTACATTAACTTTTCAATGGTGTTTTTAGCTTTATAAGCTAATTTTATGTTGAATTTACCCAGTAATGGTGCTAATCCGGCATTAATGTCATCATCATATGGTAGTGATATGTATTTTATTTCAGCTTTATCTTCTTTATTGATGTGCATTTTATGTCTATTGTCCTTTAATGTTTTGTTAATCACCTTATTTATGAAAGTCACAGGATAATTATTATAAGTGTAAATATTACGTATATTTTGTAATTCTTGTATAAGTAATATTTCATTGCTACAGATAATAACTGCCCGGTTAATGGCCCATCGTAATGAGTTAACCTTATATCTTGATGGAACCGCAGCTGTAAAGTTCAGTGTAATATCTGCGTTGGTTGTCTTTCTAAAAATTGTAGTTTCAAAACTCTGATTACATCTTTTGACCAATACATCGAGAAATGGTAATTTACAATCTACTTCATTTTCCATAGTGAATTGAATATCTTTGTTAATACTATTAAAAACAGTTAAAATTTCATTAGCATAATTCTTATTAAGAATAACAAATGTGTCATCTACATATCGACAGAAATAATCAATATTACATTTTATAATATCCTGTTCACATAATTTATTTTCTATAAAATGCATAGCTATTTCTGCTAACATGATGATGATGGCAGCCCCATGAAGAGACCATGAGATTGCGAGTATATTATGTCATTAAATTGGAACCATTGTAGCTGAAAAATTGTTTCAATTAAAATTAACATATTATCAAGTGCCAATAAACCTTTTTTGTTTACATTACTATCAATTTCATACACAAATTTTACAGCTTCTTTAATCAGCGGTAATAAAATGGAAGTATATAAACCAATAACATCAAAGGAAACCATCCATGATTCTTGTTTTAATGAAATCTTTTTGATGTCCTTAGTGAAATTTATATTATTATTTACACAAAACTTCGATTTGTAGTCCAACTTTTTTAGGTGAGTTACAATAATTTGAGATAGACTATCAAAATAATAATAATAATACTATCTAAGGGGTATTAGACTATAACTTGCGTTAATATTATTATGTAAATGATTGTTAATTACTTACGATGTTTTGTATTGTGGGGCTGTTATAAGCCTATGTTTTTTTTTTGCCGTTTTATATTTATTTATTTACAGATGAATTTTCGAAACATGTCACTGTTATTATGTATTGATTTATAAATGATATCTTTCTTATTTGTGTGGATGGTCTTATATGATTAATTATATTATTACACACACTACGAATAATAATAATTTAAATAATAGTAGCCTTTTCTGAAAATATCGCCTTATCGACAAAGCAAATGGCTTTTATTAACCAAATGGAAATCAGTCAGTTGTGTGCCTGCATATGTTTCCCCAACTAACAACTTTTCAACTGCTGGATTGATCGTCTTGAAATTTGACGTATATATTCGAGGACTACAGCAGCTAACTCCTATATTTAAAATCTTTTGAAGTTAGTTCTGGGTCAAGAAATGAGAAGGCGATAAAAATTATATAAAACAGCTTTGAAATCTAAACAATGGATTTCTATACTATTTTTTAAAATACTTATTTTAGACAGTGAATCTTAAATCCACTTTTAGGTAATCCATTAATTTGCTCGTGGATGGATATCATTTAAATTAATGTAATTCCTGCATCTGAAATAGTTAAAATGAGTTTACTTAATTTTTTTTCTGAAAATGGAAATTTTCAGAAAAATTTTTTCTGAAAAATGTATTCGGCAGATATTAGAAGTTGGAAATAAATGCAGGCTTTTCTTTGTTTTCATTATTTTTTCGACTTCAATTTTCACTATTAAGACTGTAGTTTAATAGTTCCTTTAAACTTCTTCCATTGATCAAATTGACTAAATTATCAGTAGTGAGCTACAGGAGGAACTATTCTGTGATGTATTATTAATGATCAATTTACAAATCATACAATAGATTGTAATCATCTAAGATGAAAGTAACAATTTTTTATGGATTCCAATATTTTTATTAAAAGTTAATTTCATACATTTAAATTATATTTGAGCGTTTTGAAAAAAATAGAATTTCTACTTCTTTCCTTGAAAAAACAAATATCAAATGTTTATAATTCATAAACAAACGCAACCACGAAAATGCAAATCACTAACCTCTTCTGCATTTTCTAGTGGTTTATAGTAGATGTTGTATTTAGTAATGGATCCACTTGATTTACTTTGAGGTTTCCACGAAACCATAACTGAATCAGCAGATGATGGAAGAACTTTGAGAGCAGATGGGGCTTCAGGAACTACAAGAAAATATTGAAAATTACGGTACTTTTATCACTTAAGAAAGGAAAAAAAATATTTTAAGTAAAAACTTTTAAGTTAAAATAAGTGCTTATTAATAAACTATTAAAAGTATCAAATTCTCCCAATTTAAATTAATTAGATAATGTTACGTTCTATTTACCATCTTCATGTGTTTTGCAAAATACTGGTAAACTTTTCTTTCCATCTCCTACTTTAGTAAAAGCTACAACTTGAATGCTATAGTTAGTATTCACTGATAGATCCTGAAGAGTTACTTTGGTGGTTTGAGTTACTTTGGGTTGTTGTGCTACATCTAATAAGAGAAGATAATATTAATTATAGTTATTTAAATTGTGGTATCAGAAAAATGTAATGAAAAGAAGTTTAACGTGCCTGATGATTCAAAGAAATAAGTAAACAAACGAAGGCACAACGTTACAAGCAAGGATTCGCACCCTGAGTTGTCAACGGGTAAAGACTGGGACGGACCGTTTCGTCCTTTTTAGGACTCATCAGCCAGCCGAACTCCACCGATGACAGACTCAGAAGGTGCTAGAGGTTAGTATCCCGGGTCTCGCTCCCGAGAACGGGACCTGTCCCCGAAGAAATACTAACCAAAAAATAAACAAAAGACAAAATATTCCTTGTCCTGCTATCTGCTAGGCGCAAAAGGAATTTAAGGGAGGCATTAAATAAAGCCAGAAAGTCATTTGTTTAAAATGAAAAGAAGTTTAACGTGCCCGATGATTCAAAGAATGATTCAAAGAAATAAGTAAACAAACGAAGGCACAACTGCCTTCGTTTGTTTACTTATTTCTTTGAAACATTCAGAAAAATGTAATATGCATCTGTTTACCAAAATTTTTTTTTGTGTTGAGAAATATTATTAAAAAGGAAATTATATTATTCTAGAGAGGTATTGCCTGCTAGAGAAGTAATATTTTTAACTGTGGTTTTTTCAGTTGAAGCATGTCTTTGACTTCAACAAGAATTCATGTAGAGATGGTACTATTGATTTTTTTTTCATGTAATATTCTTAATTTTAGTCTTTGAAAGAAGCTATTTACAATAAGATGGCAAAATTATTTTTAGAGGG
The DNA here is from genome assembly GCA_023159025.1 of Thereuonema tuberculata. Lineage (NCBI taxonomy): Eukaryota > Metazoa > Arthropoda > Chilopoda > Scutigeromorpha > Scutigeridae > Thereuonema > Thereuonema tuberculata. The sequence goes on from JAFIDM010016681.1 coordinate 16,287, forward strand.
CCACAGCATTTCAATGAGAGTGGAAACCAAGAACTTCGTATGGCCAATGACGTGTTAGTGTAGTGTCGTCAATTCAACGAATCGACAATTTACTGATTTTTAGCTGCAATCAATCTTAGAACCGCATTCACTAATGATTTGCATCGTTTGTTTTTTTTTTCTATTTTCTCCATATTAATTAATATCTGAGGGTAATAC
>JAFIDM010016682.1:0-16482 GCA_023159025.1 Thereuonema tuberculata
ATTTCTTGTTTTTATGTTTGGAGGTTCCACTCTTGCTCCCTCATTAAATTACACACATCTTTCTACATAAAATATATAAATAATATATGAAATGAAAAGAAACAAAGAGTTATGAAATATTATCTAACATCTTTAGTCTTGCACAATAACCCTAGGATATTAATTCTGCTCTATATGTGATCAATAGATAAGGAGCAAGGGACCTTTGTTTATTGTCCGTCTGTTTATGATCAGATAACTCAAATAAAAAAAAAAAAAAAATTAATCTATTTCTATAAAAAAGAATTAAAAAGTTGAAAATTTCATAACGGTCTAGATAAGGTAATCAGCAACTATCTGGGGCTCTTTGAGGAATAAACTGCGATAAAAGACATCCATTCTCGCACGATATTGACTGCCTGGTTTTCATTTAATCACTTACTGATTTATTTTAAAGCTAGAATGAGATAACGTGTGTTGAGTCTGTGTGTTTTTGTTTTTAGGCTTCTGAAAGACGCCTTACATCCCCGGTTCATCTGTCTGTGGACACATATCCCACAATGCTTTGCAACGGCTTCTGTTAGCTCAGCTGTAGGTGGCCTGAATGTTGAATGTTGTAGGTAGCCTGTTAGCTCAGTTGGTTAGAGCGTCGTGCTAATAACGTGAAGGTCGTGGGTTGAGCCCCTCATGGGCCATTCTTATTCTTTATTTTTTTCTCCCCATTTTAAATCTTTTCACAGTTTCTCAACTTAAGTTTTTTTTTTGTTTTTGTTTTTTAAATCCTTATTAGGAATTCAGTGGCCACCTCGGAGCAGTCTATTCTAAAGTAAAGGTGACTCAGAAGCCGTTGCGAAGCACTGTGATTGGTTTATTCCTATCTTGTTATTTATTTATTTCGTTTATTTGACTGGCTTGGTTCAGTGACTTTGATTTTAAGGGTTTTTTTGAAATTTTCAACAAGTAAATATATATCTTATACCAAAAAAATGGCTGCCTTCTTTAATGTAGATACTTATAACAGATCCCTAATGATTTTCATTAGATAAGAAGCTAAATGACTAAATAACTTTTTTTTTGTTTGTTTTCTTTTCTTTTTGACTGAAGAAGTGCTTCTTTTTGGTCTGTTTTTAACAACGTTTATGAGTTCTTACCATTCGACTTGGAAATTTACTTGGAACTTTATCGAAGTTTTTGTTTCAGTAATTTTTTTGGTTTAGAAAATTAAAAAAAAAAAAAAGCAATAATAATAATTATTTAAATTAAAGCTATGTTTTAATTTCTTATAAAATTGCGACATTCTTTTAAATATAATAAAAAAAAGGGATAAGATACTAATAATGTACTAGAATAAGGCTAAAGTTATTTTAATCAAATTTGATAATTATAGACGTAGCTGATCCCAAATATAGAGACAACATTGACGTACGGTTATCAATACTATGCATCTTAATAATGACACAGGTAAAAATTAGAAAAAATCCCAATTTAGGATTTGCTGTAAATATCCAAATAGATAATAAATAAATGAAGATAATTAATAGCATATTTAATAATTATAAGTTTGTATGGATTAATTACTTTAAGATCTTATGTTAAGGAATTTTAATTAAATTTGTTAAGCTTTAATTAAAATCTTAATTTTTATAAGCTTTAAAAAGCTTCTATCAGTAGGATATCTTATTCAAAATGAATAAGCTTTTAAAAAAACTATGCTAGCAGCTTCTTAAAAAACTATAAAAGTAAAACAGAAAAAAAGGCAATTTTTTTTATCTATAAAATGTTTAAAGAAAAGAAATTGCAACGTGATAGCTTCAAGTTTCTTACTTTAAAACCTGGTAATCTTGAATTAAAAATGTCAAATACTAATCTTTGTAACCAAATGTATGAACCAATTTGTCAATATAAATTTACAATAAATTGATGAACAATTTTCCTTACCAGCTACAAATAATAAATTCTTCTCATAGATATAGTGTTTGACATTTTTAATTTAAGATTACCAGCTCAGGTTTTAAATTAAGAAACTTGAAGCTATCACAAATTGCAATTAAATGGCAGCAGTATTGATTCTATTGGTTCTATAAAAATAGGTGATGAAAGAATCACTTCTTCAAAGAAAAAGATGAGAAATAAGTGCTACAATATGAGAAAGCCAAAGATCAGATCGCCTACTCCTATTGGATTTCATTGATTTTGAAATAAGTCATCTTAATCTTAATTAATTAAAAACATTAATAGTATAATGAAAATCACACAGGGAGACAGACTCTAACATTCGAAGTCGTTTTTCTTCAGTACTCGTGCTGAGTCACATCATGTTCTGAATTTAATTACTGTACTCGTGAGTGAATTCAGTCAAGGAATTGGACCTCATGGTCTGTTCCTACAAGCAACTAGAAGTCTTATTTATGAGTCAAAGAGATAAAGTACAGGTTGTATGACCAGCACGCACTAAATATATGCTTATTTTTCTAAAGATTTTACATATTCAGCCAAGAAAATTAAAAACAAAAGCAGTGAAAAATATCCTTTCCTTTTACAAAGAAATGGGAAGAATTAAATTTGAAAGAAATCTCGGGTTTCGTCAAGTGACAACACCTTGAGATGTTGACTAGTGTCACGACAAAAACAAAATAATAAATAAATAAATAACAGCCTAGCGGGCGGTCCTATTTGTCTCGGTGGGTGTTAGAAGTCCAGGGCGTTCACGACTAACAAGGTAAGGACTTTGGTCAAACAAAAGAATTAGAATGGAACTTAGCATATTAATAGAAAAGATAAATATAAAAAAAAAATGCAATCAGAAATCTATTTTCTGTTCTGTTCAATTTTTAGAAAATTTATTTCAAAAAACATTATTAATGAATGATTGTTAATACTGTCTAAAAAAAAAAACCATATTCGTTTTCTGCAATTTTTTTCATTTCTTATATTAATCTAATAGGCATTTCCAATTGACCATTTTGATATTTAGTTGCTTTATATTCAGTTTTGTTCCTTGACGAAATTTTAAAGATGACATATTTTAATGTAATTATATTCTTAATATCGATTATATCAGTTTCAAGCGCTACTTTTCATGACCTCCTTTCGCATAAAAATATTCAATTCAGACAACATATAATATTAGCATAGCACATACCGATATCACTGTTATCTTATATTATAAAAGCGTTATTCTGTCTGTCATTAGACTTTACGTTTTTCCAATTTTGTGACCAAATTATAAGAGATAGATTGGTCATGTAAATGGATAAAATGTAGATCTTTTTAAGACAAACCAAATGCTACAAAAATCTTTCGAAAAAAGTTTTTGGTTTCCGAGATGGCGCCTTTTAAAGGGTCAAATTTGGACTTTTTCTCAATTTAAACGAAAAGTATAAAAGATGGAAGAGAACATTATATTGAGAAAATGTTGGTATTTGAAAGTTCTATCGAACGATATATCACTTATTCACCAACACTTCAGCGTTTATAAGATACATGCAAAAATGTGAATTTTTGGTGTGTGACGCCGACCCTCAATACATCCGAGTTATTCGGAGTAGCCACAATTGGCTGGGCAGTCATATATTCTCCGAGGATCGCAACATTAATTTGCTAAATAAAGAAAGTTTGTTTTTTTGAATGCTATATATGCGAGGGTTCCGGAGCGAAGTGATGGTACCCGACTATTATTATTATATATATTATAAAAACATATATTATAAAAAAAGGTTATTCTGTCTGTCATTCTATAAGCAAAATGTTAAATTACAAATTACTAAAACGTCGGAGCAAGGAAATCTTTTGGAAAATGATTCAAGAATTTTCACAAAACACGTTATTTATCATGAAGTTTGTAATAAAAGCTAATATGTTTCGTTATCAAAAATGTGTTTGTGTTATCAAACACAAAATATTAAAATTTTAGCCCTGTATAAACCAACAAAACAAAGAAAGTTAAATTTACTGAAGAATTAGAGAATCTATTCATAAAAAATGAAAATATATTAAACAACTGTCCAACTATACTAATTGGCGACGTAAATGTAGATCTTTTCAAAATGAATAAAAACAATGCAGCAGCCTACAGAAATACCTAAAACTTATGTGCAATAATGGTTTCAAAAATCTTCTTTACGGAACAACAAGAAACAAATGTACAACTCAAGGAAAATTACGAAAACAAATGTAGATCATGTTTTCATAATTAAGCATGATATCGAAACACCAAGAATAATATGTAAAGAACGAATCTCGGATAATAAGAGTTGATAAGGAGAAAATAACAGATCCAAATATAATCTATGAAGAACTAATCAATGAGTTTAACAAAACAAAAATTCATAAAAATCTACCTATAACTTATAAAAAGAAAATTCCTGACTCCCTCACTGACTGACTCATCAAACCCTTGGACCTAGAAATCTGAAATTTGCACAGAGGTTCCCTTTGTGATGTCGACAAGGAATAAGGCCGGATTTTTCGAAATTCCCACATGATAGGGAATAATCTGGCAAACTGACGATGAAGTGAATGGCGGCAAACCCAGATGTGTGGCGCCAACCCGCAATACGCCTGAGTTAAGTGGAGAAGGGCACAACGGGCTGGAAAGTCGCATATTCTCCGATCCCAATATTAATTTGCTAAATAAATAAAGTTTTTTTTTTTTTTAATGCTATATACGCAAGGGTTCCGGAGCGAAGCGACGGTACCCGGCTAGTATTTATATAATAATATAAACATTTATAATTATAAAGAAATAGCCATCAAGGAATATATTCAGCAAGAATCAGGAAAAGCAAATATAAAATAGAGAAAAATACATCTTCAACATGTTACAGCCAAATTGACTGTTTCAGAGAGAATATTAATCGTAGTCTTTGAATGAAAAATGAGTGGAAAGGAAACAAATATCTGCAAATTAACAATAATTCAAGCATTTTTGCAAATATAATTCATAATTTCAATAATTTAAAAAAAAATCTATTGTAAAACTTAATTTCGCAACGTTAGGTTGTTGTTTTTTTTTCAGATTGCGTCATACAGCTAACTTTTTCTTGCGTCCTTCTTGCATTATATAAATTTTTATTAGTTTGCTTATTTAAACAAAAAGAAATTTTGAAAATTTAGTAGGAAACCATTTTGTAGTTGAAAGAATAAATAATTCATAAAAAAACCTTTCGAGAGTAAAGTTCAAAAAAGAGTTTTATTTGACTTAAGTTTCCTTATCTTGTTGAACTTAAACATAAAAACCTTTCTTTCAACTTATGCTTTTTTTTAAACATAAAAATGAAATAAAAAGAATGAAACTGCTTTCTACTGAGATCGTGTTTTTCGTGATAGCGATTTGCTTCCTCCTGCTTTTTTTTTTCTTTTTGGCTTAAAGTAACACATTTTAATCTTCGTAAATTTACTTTAAAACTGTTATCCAAATCAGATATCAACTTTTATTTTTCGTGCCATTTATTAGGAAATTTAAATAAATAGTTTTGGATCAATTATAATTCGGTTTTTTCCCTCCATTTTTATTGTTGTTCATAAAGGTAGAGAGGAAAAAGGAAGAGAAAGAGAGACAAAAAGTCATGTTTAGAAGATTCAAACTTAAAACATTTGCAACCTTTTATGAAGAAGATTTTTATGCCATTTCAGGAGATATAAAGTTGGAGTATTTGAAATAGATTTTTCTTGTCCTTTTTTTTTAAAGCAGACTTTCTTTTGATAAATTGTTGATAATACTCATTTAAAAACTTAGATTTCTTAAAAAGATTTTTTTTTTAAATTGGGTAGAGAGATAAAAAAAAATATCGAAATAAATAATTGCATAAAATAAATATTCTCTCATCAAATGATATAAAAATAAACAAACTCAGAGATGTTCGATTTTTTTTATTTTATTTATTTCTCTACTTTTGCAAAACATATTCAAATTTTAATGTTAGTAGATTATTTTTAGAAATACTTTGAAATTATGTAGGCACACATTCAGAAATCATTAAGTAATTCGATGAAAAAAAAGTCTTTTTTTTTCCTAGTACCAAATACTTTAAGTAATAAGTATAAATCTTATCTACAATGTATTGCTTAATTGTAATTTTCGCCTGTTAAAGAGATGCCTGTTGGGATCTTGACCATAGGAAAAATTTTCCATATTTTCGTATTAACAATATAGTTTTATATTAATAACGTAAGTTAAACACCGTTATTGTTATTATTTATCTGTGGTTTTAGTTTCATTTTCTAATGAATGTCTTCAAATTGGAAAAATCTCTAAATTTACGAGAAACAATAAAACAAAGTATCACTTGAAAAAAGAAGAAAATCCTAAGATTGAATTACTACAGTTTGCTTACGAATAACTGCTTCTTTTTCTGCGATTGATTGATTAATAGAATATTAATTATATCTAACTAATTTTACTCTTAATTTCTCAGGGAATTATTTTTGAAACTCATTTTCGAAAATTCAAAACTTAAAAATTGTTAATATGATCTATTTCCTTCAACGTTCTTGGACAGAGGAAGAACCGTTCAGTGGATACCAAAACTTTGATATTAAGATTGAAGATTCATGACAGATTTATTCATACTCTACATTAAAAAAGAAGTTAACTATATGCATACAACAACATCAATTTTCCTAAAACGATGCTGTTATAAATACATTTATAAAGTTGTTGTTTTTTTTTTTTTTGTTTTTTTTTTGTTTTTTCAAGGAAGTTAGCTGTTTTTGAGGAGACTTGCCAGATTAAATATACTTCAGAAAAAGACTAATCGCTAAAATTCAGTAATTAGCAATAACACCTGAATTATGTCTCCGAACAGCAAGTGTATGTATTGCAGTAGAAAAAATAACAAATGCCTTGAAAAACTTCTGATGCATTTTTTTTGTACTAGTGATGTGAACGTTATCGACGTAATTCAAGACTAAACATAGAAGAAACGCTGCATCTGTTTGATAGATTTATTTATCCATATGTTGAGCCTTACTGTTAACGTCTACCTTTCTTGTGCTTAAATCATGGTTATCTCGTATTTATTAGTAACTGCTGACTTAAAAAAGGAGTCTCAAATTATTTACAAAGGAATCTTTCCAATATTTCTGTTGCTGCTGTACGTTTTTGCATTGGATTATTCAGTAACTTTTCGAATATAGAGTTAAAGAACATTATAGCGCCTCGAGTTTGATTTATGAAGATAAGCCGAAAAACAAGATTACTTAAAGTACAACAGTGGCTTTTTATGGCTTATTTGTACAATAATAATTCTGCAAGGAAGTCTTCCACCCTGACAAACTTATTCCTTTATTTTTTACTTCTCTTTTATTGTATTTCTTTCATAAAAAAAGTAAAAAAAAAAAAATAGACTGAGACAGACAGGCAGACACTCGTTTTTAGGAGATGGTCAAATAGTCCAGGCCAAAAAAGGCCGAATAGGGGAAATAATTCGTGTAAAAGCCAATTTTGGCACAGTTGTAGGGGAAGGTGTCCTGAACAACATACTAAAAGTACTGATGGGTGGGGGTGGAGCTAAAGGGTGGGTGGGGGTTTAAAGGTCCCTTTTTCCACTTTTTCGTGAATAACTCGAAAACTGCGGCCTATAGCAAAACAATGTCCATATACTAAATTAATCTACATAAAATACTCTACAAAAAAGGTCCTATACACTTTTTCGCTGGGAAGTAAACTTAAGGAGATATGGAGGGGGGGGGGTAAATGGACAATTTGGAAAAAAATGTTTGTTTTGCTATTAAAAATGGCAAATATATTTCTCAATATGAAATTCACATTAATTGTCGAAATCCTAATTGTCTTCGAAATCGAAACTATCGTCATCGTCGACGGTGTCTTCGATGGAGACTCCGTTAGTGCACGTGCCGAAGCTTTCGCCGCAGACACTGGAGAAGGCAATGCCTGCTTTCGGGCACCCGTAGTGCACCCTACATCCAGTCGTGCATCGGCAAAATATGGTGTAGAGAATGGATTCAGGTGCCACAGGATCGTTCGTTGTCACCGGCTGTAGGATGCCATTGTCTTCCCTGGCCCAACCCCATTGGGTGGGTGGTAGGGGATTGCCAAGCCATTGTTGTAGCTGTAAGAAATTAATAAGGCCAACGTAAGTGTTTAGCTCAAATAGATATTTCTAATGAAAACAAAACAGTATTTGACAACGATATGTAAATAGATATACCTGTAGATACACTCTGAACGAGTGCTGCTTCGAAGCTACTCTGGTAGGAGGAGGAGTGGCCATATCAAATTTCGGCTTCGTCGATGCTCTCAAAAAAAGCCGAGTACCGGAGTTTGTTTAGGTTTTGTTCGTGGGCTGGCGCTTGGTAAATCGCCAGAAACAGCTTCTCGGCAGCCTGTGCAATACTCAGGTAATGTTAAGGGATCAGTGAAAATGTCTGAGATTTGTTGTGTCAGGTCAGGTTTAGCTGTGAACAGCTTAGCAATTCCCACTTTCCTCTTCCCATGGATCGCCGAGGTCCTATACACTTTTTCGTTGGGATTTACACATAAGGAAGATATGGAGGGAGGAAAATGGAAAATTTGTAAAAAAATTCATGTTTTTGTCAAAAATGGCATATATATTGCTAAAAATGAAATCCACATCAATTGTCGAATTCCTAATTATCTTCGAAATCTAAACTGTTATCCTCGTTAAAATCAATGGTGAGACAGTTACTGTTAATCCTCTGACAATTTTCCAAAGAACTGCCGTAGCAAAAAAAAAAGCGACGAAGATGTGGCAGAGCTATTGACCTATGAATTAACTCCATTCCCTCTTGCTCTGTTCCTCGAGGTTGGAATGCGAAAAGGGAAGAAGTCATCCTTCTACGATGTTTTGCTAGTACAGAACAACATAATTCTTGATCTCACCCAAAGCACCAATGTGTTAGATGGTGGTTTCCTTCTTCACCGCATGAAGTGGAAACCGTCCTCTAACATTTCTTCAATTTGCCATCAGTACATTGCCTACGTACAGAAACATTACGGTTAACATTGTATGGGGGTTTTTGATGGTTACAGTGATGTCAACAGCACAAAACGAGCAGAGCAGAAGCGAAGAGGGCTGCAAAAACTTCCGTTTACATTAACTATAATGAAAGCACGACCATCACAGTTCAACAGGAGCATTTTTTCGCCAATGAAAGGAACAAAACAAGACTGATCCACTTCCTGACCGAGAAAATGACAGCAGCAGGGATTGAAACAACTGTTGCAACTGCTGATGCATGATCCTAATGGCACTATTGCGAGGTGTGAGTTGGATAAAGCTGCTGTGTAACCAAATGTTGCAATAGTTGGGGAGGATGTGGACTTGATAATCCTCCTCATAGGATTGGCTCCACCATCTACTAACGTGTTCGTTATGAAGCGAGGCCGTGGGAAGGTGGAGACTAAATTGTTTTCAGTGCCACAACTGCAACAGCTCCCATTCGCGAAGACGATCCTCCTTCTCCACAGCTTCTCCGGATGCGACACCACCTCGGCGATCCATGGGAAGATCAAAATGGGAATTGCTAAGCTGTTCACAGCTAAACCTGACCTGACACAACAAATCTCAGACATTTTCACTTATCCATCAACATTACCTGAGGTATTGCACAGGCTGGTGAGAATCTATTTCTGGCGATTTACCAAGCGCCAGCCCACGCACAAAACCTCAACAAACTCCGGTACTCGGCTTTTATGATAGCATCGACGAAGCCGAAATCTGATATGGCCACTCTTCCTCCTACCAGAGTAGCTTAGAAGCAGCACTCGTTCAGAGTGTATCTACAGGTATATCTATTTACATATGTTGTCAAATACTGTTTTGTTTTCATTAGAACTATCTATTTGAGCTAAACACTTACGTTGGCCTTATTAATTTCTTACAGCTACAACAATGGCTTGGCAATCCCCTACCACCCACCTAATGGGTTTGGGCCAGGGAAGACAATGGCATCCTACAGCCGGTGACAACGAACGATCCTGTGGCACCTGAATCCATTCTATACACCATATTTTGCCGATGCACGACTGGGTGTGGGGTGCACTGCAGGTGCCGGAAAGCAGGCATTGCCTTCTCCAGTGTCTGCGGCGTATGCTTCGGCTCGTGCACTAACGGAGCCCCCTTCGAAGACACCGACGACGATGACGATAGTTTCGATTTCGAAGACAATTAGGATTTCGATAATTAATGTGAATTTCATATTGAGAAATATATTTGCCATTTTTAACAGCAAAACAAACATTTTTTTTCCAAATTGTCCATTTCCCCCCCTCCATATCTCCTTAAGTATAGATCCCAGCGAAAAAGTGTATAGGACCTTTTTTGCAGAGAATTTTATGAAGATTAATTTAGTATATGGACATTGTTTTGCTGTAGGCCGCAGTTTTCGAGTTATTCACGAAAAAGTGGAAAAAGGGACCTTTAAACCCCCACCCACCCTTTAGCTCCACCCCCACCCATCAGTACTTTTAGTATGTTGTTCAGGACACCTTCCCCTACAACTGTGCCAAAATTGGCTTTTACACGAATTATTTCCCCTATTTTTCCTTCGTTGCCTGGACTAAAATTTAAAGCCTTAAAAGCCTTCCGAAAAACTTAAGCAGAAAGAGCATAAAGAAGGGACGATATGTGTTCCTATTCGTTTCTCATACTAATGCATTGCCTAATCGCAACCCTAACGGTGAACCGAAGCAACGTAAAGATACTGAAATGTTTTTATTAGAAAAACATAAAAAACGAATTATTACGGTTTGTAAAATCTTAGCATATTTATTTTTATTTAATGCTTTATTTATCTTTTTTAAGTCTAACATTATTGTAAAATATTCATTGAATATCAATACCATTTTAAGATCACTCATTGGTTTTTTTTTTTTTTATTGGGGGTTCCACTGAAGATCATTCTTCGGTAATTAAGCCAACCTCATTACAGCAATGAAAGTTCAATATTTTATTTCATAACGTTGTGGAATGTTCCTCATCCTCAACCTATAGTTGCTTTGTACATAATAATAAAATTTTATTAACACTATTTAGTCTACTGCGATCTAATAAAGAGAAGGCAATTCATTGTTAGCCATTAATTAATTAATTGGTCTATAGAAATTTCAGACGGACTGTACAATCAGCTAATGAGAATTTAGCTAAACACTATTCAAATTATTCGATGAACTATTAAAGATCACGCCTGGATCCTCTTATGTATACATAAAGTAATTTCGAAAATGGTGTAAGCAGCACAGGAGGTAAGGCTCCTAAGTTCGTCAGCAGAACTGAAAGAGACAACATCTAATGAACTGTATTAAAATTTGCAGCTTATTACATATTATCTCTTCCCGTTGGCCTGTGGGCTTAATAGCTTTACCTCCTGTGATGTTTATATCATTTTCTAATTTACTTGATAGGAAGTTTTAAATTAACTTTTTTCTTTTTCTCCATTTTTCTTACAAAATTCAGAAATTCCTCATCGTAAAACAACAAAATTCAAAGAAAGAAATTACTGAAAATAAAGAAGAGAATTGTAAACAAAAATATAGCGAAACAGTTTATTTTTCTTGTAAAAAGTTATTAGCTCTATAAGGAATTTAAAACCAAATTTTAATGCTCTTCTAGATGACTTGAAAATGATATGTACTAGCGTTATATGACAGCGTTCCAGTGTTCTTTAATTTTTGAATTACAAGACTTAAATATTTGATTTTTTACAATTTTATTTTGTAATTTAATATTCTATAAATCATTTCGATCACCCATTGACTTTTCATAACTTTCTTCCCAACGGAAGATTTGCCAAAAAAAGAGAGATTATATTTGAAGGGCCCAAAGGACAAAGGTGTTAAGCGACAATTTAATGAAATTTCTGTTATAGGCATAAACAAAGGTGTTAAATGATATCCCATCTTGTGGCAAAAGATGGAATGTCAATTCATATTTTTTAAACAATTACTTCAGTACAAAGGTGTTGAGTAACAATAAAAAATTACTTCATTTATAGTATAAAGGTGCTAAGTACAGTTAACCAGGAGTTGAGTCCTGAGCTCTTTCCAATATTTCTGTTGCTGCTGCACGTTTTTGCATTGGATTATTCAGTAACTTTTCGAATATAGAGTTAAAGATCTTTATTGCGCCTCGAGTTTGATTTATGAAGATAAGCCGAAAAACAAGATTACTTAAAGTACAACAGGGACTTTTTATGGCTTATTTGTACAATAATAATTCTGCAAGGAAGTCTTTTAAATAATGAATAGGGTCCATTAGAAATTTCAAAGTGCAAAGGTGCTAAGTCCAAAACTAAGCGTGGATGGAGCTTCTTTTGACATAATGGCTGCCCCCATAAAACAAGGAAAACGTCAACCTATGTTGTCAGGTATGTTGAGTACGGGACAACATATGGCTAAAAACTCTTTGGAGATGAGAAACGAAGCTCAGAAGAGTACAATTGCACAACAGCACTAGAAGCAAACGAATGGCAAGAAAAATCAGAATCAAACACCAGTACACCAGAAGTTTCTAAAAGTGTCTATCTTAGCCATAGGTCATTTAATGAAATCCGAAGAATTGAAAAAAAAAAAACCATTGCAAAAGAAGCTAGGGCAGCAGGGAAGGAGTAGGTGAATAGAAAAGGATTTATAGTTCCAGCAAAAAAAGCAAAAATTAGTACAATTTGCCATGATTAATGTCGATACAAATTCTCTGAAAACTTTCCAGAAGAAGGAAGAGGTAAAATATTTAAACAGTTTAAGAATTTATCGTACGAGGCACAAAATGCCATTATCTTTAACTCAATTACCTTGCTGCCTGTGGCCCGATTTAGGGCGACTGCAGATAAACGATGGTAAGCTACGTACATCTATTCAGTGACAATTGATGAGAAAACACAGAGGGTTTCCAAGTTGGCAAGTAGATCTTCAGCAAAAGCACCTTGCATCTGGAAAGTCAACTCCTAGCCTAATCAAACAAGAAGAAATGCTCCCCAAAACAAAATTTCTGATATTGTGAAAAGTAACGTTCGACCCCACTTATCTAGCTGCACTGACACCGGTATACCTGAAAATGAGTGGGCATCGAAGCGCTGCTACAGTGAGGTGTTTGTAACAGAATTTAATCTGTCCTTTGGATCTCCAAACTAAATTTCGGGTAATAAATGTGGTTTCAGCAAAATCATGTTTTTTCAGGACAATTTTTAGATATTAGTGATCTAGGGGCATGGCAGTGCCCCCGCTAAGATGAGCCGAAGGCAGGAAGGGCACTACGTACCTTTTCTGGAAGTGTTTCGTCGTATTGTCGAACCCTCATAGCTTCGGCCTGGATAATGCTAGAGAGCTCAAATTTTCAGGATAAGATGCAGTTAGCAGACTAATGAAATACGCTAAGTTTCATTTATTTAGCTTTTATACTTTGGATTTTATTAATACCTAAAATACGTCGATTCCGTCACTGACTGACTGATTGACTGACTGACTGACTCATGATCATCAAAACCTCTATGGTACTTCCTGAAGTCCTAAAAAGCTGAAATTTGGTATGCAGGCTAGGAATAGCACACAAACAACAAAAAAATTAAGAAATCCGTAACTTTCACCCTCCAACCCCTCATAAAGGGGGGGAGGGTGTCTGGTTATGTATTATCGAACCCTCATAGCTTCGGCCTGGATAATACTAGAGAGCTCAAATTTTCAGGATAAGATGCAGTTATCATACTAATGAAATACGCTAAGTTTCATTTATCTAGCTTTTATACTTTGGATTTTATTAAGATCTGAAATACGTCGTATCCTCAATGCTTCGGCCTAAATAATATTGTGTAGTAATGTGATTTCTTACAAAAGTGCAAACACCTCTATATACAAGTTGACCAATAGAAAAACAGAAAAGTATGGTATTGAAAAAAAATCCATTTTCTAAATAATCTTAAAACTAAATTTAGTTGTAATAGATAATCCCATCCAAAACATTTCATGCAAAATAAGTTGCCAAGACTCACATGGTCATAATGCTTTCACTGTTAAAAAGATATGAGATCTCATGTAGAGCCAAGCCCCTAACTCTACAAGACCTAACTCTACAAGCCCTAACTCTAAAAACCCTATATCTTGGTCAAAAAATATGCCTTGGCATACTCCATATCCTTACATAACTCCATGGGATTGTCTGTGCGACAGCCACGAAACGGCCAAGCCATACTTTTTGACCAAGATATAGGGTTTTTAGAGTTAGGGCTTGTAGAGTTAGGTCTTGTAGAGTTAGGGGCTTGGCTCTACATGAGATCTCATATCTTTTTAACAGTGAAAGCATTATGAGCATGTGAGTCTTGGCAACTTATTTTACATGAAATGTTTTGGGTGGGATCATTAATAATTTATTTTGAATAATATACAGCTTATTTTCAGGGAGCAGCCAAGCTTTAACTTTAACTTTAAATATCTCGAAACTGCCAAGATGTTACTTAACACCTTTGTCCTTGGGGCCCTTCATTTGACTTGCACAATGTTGCACCTTTGTTTCACTTCGATGAAGTTTAAGCAATTTCTGAACTTTCATAATATGAAACTAAAATGTAACATTCCACACTACATTTAACATTTTCATCATGAATGCTATCGCATTCATGATTTATAAGAATATTCTTTCTTGATTATTAAATTGATTTTTAGAGAAATGGGAATGAAGATATACCATGAAGAAACTACATTATAGTAAAATTTGTTCTGTTATTTCTTAAGGATGTTCTTTCTACTGCTCGTCCTCCAATTCCAGTAAGAATAAGTACTGTTGATGTAAGGCTTCAGAATATAAGTTGAGTTAACTGGTAATGTACAATACTTTTGAATTTGTTTGTTTTAGTAGCATTAAAGAATAAGAATAGATACAAGGAGAGCAAGTACTCCTCCCAATTTATTATGGATGGATCGTAGAATTGCGTAAGTGAATAGCAAATAACATTGTATCAATATATTTAGTTAATTCATGATTACCGAAGGGTCCTTTTGAAGCTCCAATTATTAGAACAATAGTTTCTTTCAATTAACAACAATCATATTATTATAAAGATAAACTGAATTTCATAGATAATATTTTTATTGTAGATAAAATAATAATTTGAAACTCCATATTTCCAATATATCGTAGAATAAATAGGAACATTCCCAATACATCTATCATTCAGACCATCATGCTCCAAGAAGGAATTTTAATCCTACATCAAGGTCGCAATATTGTTGTCGATAAGCACTCTTAATTAAGATTATCCTGTTATCCTTACAGTAATTTAAAAAATTAATAAAAAGATTTAGATCCTAATTAGTTCCTAACTCACCTTCCCATGAATTTCGAATGCTTATCGTAATTTTTTTTCATCAACAATTGAATGTTGATAGAATTTAAATGGACACATACTAGTTTTTCATACTTTTTATTCATATGATAGCCTAGAATATTCGTTTCTTTCAATTTTGTTTAGACATACAATCGTCTTATAAAACAGTCATGAAAATCATTTAAAAATCATATTTACTATGATTATCGAAATTTAAGAATCAATCAATTAAAAAAAAGAAAGTGAATGGAAAAGGAATTTCTAGATGACACTGGGATTAAAAGGTTATGTAAGACTATAGCTTGTGAACGAGTTGGTGGACAACTGTAACATTCCTCAGATTATCTTCTTAAGACGGGTCTCAGGGTTACCCAGCTCTCCATCAAGCGGGTATGCGATTTCTTATTGGCGGCGGTTTATTGCAGATAAGGTAAACATCGATTTTTTTTTTTTTTTTATTATTTATTTATTTTTTATTTTTTTTTAATGTGCATCAGTCCTAATAGGTATTTCTAAAAGAGAAATACCTGTGGTATAGGTACTGAAAATTTAATCTAAATACAGATAAGTGAAAGAAAAAAAAAATTAAGATTAATAATATTAAAATTTAAAACTACCATCAATAATATCTATTATTAACTGATTTTTAACCTGACTAATTCTTTCAAAATTATAATTTTCCCATTTTAATTGATTGAAAAGACTATAATATAGGATTTGATTTTTTTGTCTAAATCCCATATTATTATTTATTTTTGTAACATTAAATATTTTTATCCAACCTTTTCTGGTGTTGGAATTATTTTGTAAGTTATCCTTTTTATTTTTTATATCAAAAAAATTCTTTATCATATTGTTATAAATAAATTTTTCATTTAATAAAAGTATTTTATATTTCTTTCTTATGCTTTGTTGTTCCTCAGGTTTTTTGTTTTTAAAGTTAATCATTACGTAATTAACGATCTTGAGAATTATTTTATTTATATTTTTAATTTGTTGTCTGTTTATAAATATCCAACAGTTTAAACCATAATTTAGTGTCGAATCAACATATGCCTTATAAACAACCAATTTCTCTTTAAAAGGAAAAATATTTTTAATGTGATAGAAAAAATATAATAAAGTATTCAGTCTTTTTAAGATATAATTATAGTGGAAACTAAAAAATTGGGTTTAACGTGCCGTCAATTCTATTTAAAAAAGACT
>JAFIDM010016683.1:4903-16478 GCA_023159025.1 Thereuonema tuberculata
TGCGTCGG
Organism: Thereuonema tuberculata; assembly: GCA_023159025.1. Lineage (NCBI taxonomy): Eukaryota > Metazoa > Arthropoda > Chilopoda > Scutigeromorpha > Scutigeridae > Thereuonema > Thereuonema tuberculata. Next base: position 4,912 of record JAFIDM010016683.1, read on the forward strand.
AAGATAACGTCACAAACCAAGCTCAGATGGACATATGCGTAGGAAGATAACGTCACAAGCCTAGCTGAGATGGACATATGCGTAGGACGATAACGTCACAAGCCAAGCTCAAATGGACATATGCGTAGGAAGATGACGTCACATGCCGGGAGTTAGTTGGACCAGAAGGCAGCAGTCGCTTGTGAGCGGACAGCTAAATATTACGCAACAACTGCATTTGGATCCAACGATTTATTAGAGACATTCTCGCAGGTTCAGAAGACTTCAAATAATAGAAAGAATTAATATTTCTGGTAAAGAGAATGAAGACTTCGAGCGGCAGCAGAGACTACGCAAGTTCAAGCAGACGATTGGAAATATTAATTGGGCGAGTTACACCAAATACAATTCCAATTGAATTAAATAATTTGGAAGCGTGAAGATTGTGAAGAAAATAAATGAGTGAATTCTAAATCAAACGAACTAGAATTTAAATCAAGAATCCTGTCCGGAATTCACGACTTACGATTGGTTCGAAGAAGAGCTGCATTGCGGAGAACCAATGAGAACAGCGGAAGCACAGAGTGGGAAATTCAAGCCACGTTAAGGAGACTGCAACAAAGTTTACCGAGAGAAAAATAGTACAAACTATAACCAATAGTAAGTGCTGCATTATTATGTTAAAGTTTTATTTAAGTGCTGTATATCTTACGAAATAACTAGCAGTTTTTTCTCGAAGCTGTTCCAGTTATTTGATGTCAGTGTAACAACATTTGAGTGTGTCATTAACTTTATTAGTGCGTCGATAATTTTATTAGTGAATTATTATTTTAGTTCAAATACAGCTTATTTATTTAAGTGCCATTAAATTAGCGATACGGAAAAGTGCTCCGAACATCTTATTTAGTTAAAGTAATGTTCTACTAGCGACAAGATTTGTGTAGTCAGGTGGACCAATAATTAGGAGTGAAGACGATTCAAGTAAGAAGAGAACTTTTATGAATAGAACTTTAATAAAGTAAATCTTTAAGCAAATAAACAATAGTTTAGGTACCTATATTTAACCTTACCTGCTATAAAAAATAAATATATTTTTTGACACCTAACCAGTGTTTCTCACTATTAAAACTATTTACACAAATAGAAGATTGATTAAAACAAAATCAATTTAATAAAATCAGTATATTAAAAAATGAAATTACAAAAAAATAAATATGTAAAAATAAATATGTAAAAATAAACTGAAACATTTAGAAACTCATATCTTATATTAAATCAAAAAAAATCTATAAAAATTTTAAATATTAAAAGTTTAAAAAATTTTTTTTTTTTAATATTTTAATAGTCTAAGTAGAATCATTAAGAAAATTTTTGAATTATTAATTTAGTAAGACTAAAAATGATATTATTTAATTAATACGACATACTGTAATGTTCAAAAAAAAATTCTTTTTTTGATTGTAATGTTTTTAATATAACATTAAAGAAATTGAGAATTGTTATTAATCTAATGATAATATTTATACTATTATATTTACATTAATATTGTTATGTTGTATATACTGCTATACAATAGACTATTATATCTAATTAAATAACAATAATTGTTTAGTTATATAACAATTTATTTTAATATGTTTATTATCTGTAATACCTTAAAAAAGATATATTATCCAGAACCTACAGAAGATCCCTTTATATTGGATCTCGTAGGATTGAAACTGTAAATTTATAAAATAATAATTAAAAAAATAAAAATCACTGATATCGGAATTTCACAATAACACAAGTCACTGTGAAATCACAGGATCACTCATTGGTAAGAGTTTTTCTCTACGTTTCATAGAAACTCGAATATTCTTCTTTTCTTGTGTATTTTTCAATTAAAACATTTCACTTTCAGATAGATATTAATTGACGCTAACGGTCATTTTACTGCATACCACTCACGGAAATTGTTGAAAAGAGCAATGGCTCCTCTAAAACTTAATTCCTTTTTAAAAAAATCGTAGTTACAGGACATCCTTTATTATTCCCAGAAATAATTTGCTCTGGACATTTGAAATGTTTTATTATTAAAATATATTCTTTACTATGTTTTATAACAAATTACTTATAACTAATTTTTAAGTTTGGTTTTTCGTTCAAATTGAAGAAATAGCTTTAATTGTCAAGAGATGCTGGAATCTTCAAAACCAAATAAATCTCTAAATTACATATCGATTTGCCACCAATTTACACGGAACTTATTATCTTGTATTTATTAGCAATTTATAGATATAACTTGATAATTTAATTCCTTAAGAAATTTATTATGTAGCTGGAACTGTTAAAGAACCCAATTCCAATGTATGTTAAAGGATGAATCAACAGTTTCTTTGGAAGTTTTTCCTTTATATTAATTGCAAAAATAAAAATATTCAATGATATTTCGAACGAATTAAACAATATAAATGAAGTCAGTAAACCACTTAAAGATAAAGTAAAATACCTGTTGTATTTGAATTCGTTCATAATCTTGATTCCGTTATTACCAGGTTGTTGTAGCAACTTATTTCTTTTGCTTTTTTTTATTTGTTTTACTGAAGTTTCTCAAATAATTGAGAAAAAAATGTGACTTTTAGATACTTTGTTAAACCAAAAATTGGAATAAAGCTCATTTTATTTAATAAGTTTTTTTTAGACAAGATGTTTAATATTTTAAGGTAGGGTTCTGTTGTGGATGCGTTTACAGCCCCCTACACCCCACAGAGCCACCGACCTTTAATTTCCAATTGGAAATCGCAGAGATCGAGTACGACATCTGGCGGCGAAAAAACAAACGCCATTTGGGTGATCAGATACTAGAAAGTGAATTGCTATTCTTTAAGAGATGTCGTTAAATTTCTTGGGAATTTATATTTCGTATATTTTTGGGGGGAATTGTTTATTATTTTGGTATTGCCAAGGAACTGATAATTTCTTGCATGAAATAGATAATGCAGCGTAAATATTTTTCAATGTGTAAATAATTGTTCAACAACACAAGAAACAATAAACAAATAGTCGATAACCTTACTGTATTTTCAAAAAACATTTTTAAACTTTTAAACACAGTACCCAAGAAATTTTATTTTTTATTTATTTATTTGATGGGCTACCTTCTAGCAAACTATTAAAAAAATATTTTTTTATATTATTTACAATAATATTGAATAAAACTTTTAAAATGTTTAATGTAACGATTTAGTCCACTACTCCATTGTTCAGCATCGCTTTTCAAGCCAAGATTCAAAGACAAAAAAAAAATCTAGGTTTCTACGTAATTTATGATGGTTCCCTTACAATCTATTTACTGAGAAATATTTCTTAAAATCAAAATCATGAATGAAATGAATTATTATTTCATTTTTGTTTTAATAGCTTAAAACTTCTGTGTGTAGAAAATGACAAAACGTACGTTTAAAAAATATTTAAATAGGAACGGCTAATTTTTAAATCACTCATTTATGATTCGAGATCGTTTGCCTTTAAGGACTAAGAAATAAAGAAAATAATTTATTTACGAGGTTGTAATTCTGTATTTTATTAATACTAGACAGTTTTCCTCTGAGTATACTACGATATCAATATTTAAGTTACGGATTTAAGAAAAACTCAAACAGAAACAGATTTAGACTATTGTCAATGTTAGTATCACTTGCGATGATAATACTTGCATGTTTATTTTAATGTTAACGGTTTGTTTGAAATAAATAAAACTATAGAAAGATTTGCGAGCAGTTTCTAAAAAGACTGTTTTTTAACGAACTTGCTTGCCAGTTGTATTTAAAAAAATCTTCATTTCTGAAATGCTGTCTGCATAACCGACGACAAAGCAACTACATTTACCCAAACGAATCTTGACCCACCACGCTTTTTTTAATGCTTTATACGCAACAATTCCTTCCACTCTCTTTTCGTGATTAATTTTTCCTCGAATAAAGCACGTTGACCATCAGCTGGGCGAGTGATCGACAACTCTGCATTCACTGTGGAGCCATCTAAATTTTTTATTTTAATGTTTATCAGTCCATTAGGTATACTTTTACCTATATACCTGTGGTATAGGACCGAGAAGTTTAATATATTAATCTAAAAGTAAAATTACTAGTTAATTAATTCATAAATAATACTAGGCAACAAAATTAAACTTTTTCTCTGTATCTTTGATGAAAATAGTTGATCTCTATGTTCTCGAGTGTCCTAAACATGAAACTGGCCATTAAAATGCATGTTTAGCTCTAGTTTTTTTCGATATCTCAACTTATCATAATTATCCTTAAAAGCATAATGCAGGTATTTACCTTAATGTTTCTGTTCGGAGAAATGTCTCTGAAGACGCAACCGGTTTTTTCTGCCGCTTGCATTCTGTTGCTGGTGATTCTCTGATGAGTGCAAGCAGTAATCTGCCAACAATTCTGGGTTCTGCAAGTGTTTTCTTAATAACATTATCTTTTCCATGTGATTAACGCATAGGCCATTCCTTCTGTTTGTAGTGGCATGTCCTGGCACGACTGTCCCACTTAGTCTACACAAAAAGCAACAGAATTTGGGTAACCCTGTTGCAAGCCAAGTAATATGACAATGACTTTCAGATCACCGCAAATATACCACTTAAACTTCTCGTAGTTTACTCTGCATAACAGTTGCTTCATATTGTCCAAGGTTTCCTTCATGTAGGCTGGGTAACCAATTGGTACAGATGGAAACAAGTTACCATTGTGTAGAAGAACAGCCATTCGAGTTATCTTTGATGAATCTATGAACAGCCTCCATTCATCACTTTTATAGTCAATTTTCAGAGCTCTTAGCTATATTTTCAGAGCCCTCAATATTACTGCAAAATACAAGTTATCTTGTTTGGTGAAAAACGATAGACCAACTTCCCAGGAATCTTCTTTGGTCAATGTTCAGAAATTTGTGGAGCTAACCACAGCTTCATACCAATTGCTATTGAGTCAGTAAATATTAGAAATGGAGTGTGGCATATAGGAACACACTGAGATTTACCGATTGGTCAAGACAATTCCCCTGCAATCTAGATGCCAACAGTTCTGCTTTACCTTTAGACAATTTCAAATCTCTTACCAGATCATTCGATTTACACTGTTTTGTTTAGACTCCTCATTACTCTGAAATCAGGATCTTTCGATGTACTCGGTTTAGATGGAGTAGCATTAGAGTCACTGCTGTCCTCATCACTAACTGTATAAGAATCAGGTGAGATGGAATAGGTAGTCCATCTCTATGAGGCACTGGACGCATAGCTGATCTTATGTAAGGATATGTCAATGTTGACCTTTTCTTCATTGAAATCCCATGTTTTAAGGGAGTTGTTATGCAAAAATAACAATCATTTCATTCTCCAGATCATCGGAATAGCAAAGCCCATTGACGATCTTTTACGATTCAACCACGAACGAAGACCTGTGGCATAAGATATACAACATATATGAGGGCACTTCTCTCTGTTGCTGGGCACTGCGGATAAAAATAGGCTTCCAACAATGCATGATGTGATGTTGCATGATGAGCATGCATGATGAGGGTTAAAAACCGCTATGCTGTTTAACGTATATGGGATTTCCACGCGATTTCAGGACAGGCAAAATGAACTCTTAGCAACTAACTGATTCTGAATCCCACCCCCCACCCCCCAATATCTATGAAACTAGAGCTAATCTGAGATTTTAGTGGTCATTTTCGTGATAAGCATGTTCGATTTAGTAAAGATCAAATGGTTTTGTTCAAGATACATTTTCACTGTTGCCTAGTATAATTAAACACTTAACATTAAAATATTTTTCATTCTTTAATAATTAATTTTCCCATCAACAACATTACAATTTGCTGTTTATTTGTTTAAATTTTAAAGTATCGTTTTGATTAATATTTAATTGACTAAAAAGTTTGTACTTTACATAATTGATTAACTTAAATCCAAATTTATTTTTATTATTATTAATTTAAAAAAATATATACCAATTATATCTAGTGTTTTATTCCACTTCTTGAGAATTCCTTTCTCTTCTTACATCAAAATAATTCTTAATCAAAATTTTACATACAAATTTTTCATATATTTTTAATATTCTATATTTTTTTCTTATTCTTAATTGTTTCTTAGTTGGTTTATATTTAAAATTAGTGTAAACATTAAATATTTCATAGTTAGTTTTTTAATAATTTTCCATTTGTTGTTTATTAATGTTAACCAACAGTCCAGACCATAATTTAAAAGTGAATCTACATTAGACTTAAAGAGTAGATTATGAGTTTTTGTGTAAATCAAAAACATTTTAATGATAGAAAAGAAAGAAATAAGAGCTCAACTTCCCTTTTACAAATTAATACTGTCTAAGATACCTAGGTATTTATATGTTGAAATTATTTCAATTTTATTACATGTAGTCATAAAAACATTATTACTTTGATTAATTTTTGAACATTCAATGTCATATAAACTAATTATTAAATTATTGTTTAGTATTTTATTTTTATTTTTAATTATCATTATTTTGGTTTTATTTCCATTTATTTTCATTTTACGTAAGAATGACCATTTGTTTATATTATTTAGGTCTATCTGCAATTTATTTTGTGCTTGAATTTGGTTTAATCAGAACGACGTCATCAGCATCTGTTCAGAACGACGTCATCAGCATAATGAAAATACTTGAATTTTGTATGTTATTACTATTGTAATACAATGTATTATATATATATATATATATTACAATAGTAATAACATACAAAATTCAAGTATTTTTCTTTATGCTGATGACACCTTTCTGATTGCTTCTGATGTAAACCAAATATATATATATATATACATATATGTTTGTTAAATAAAAGGGGTTCCATGTTTGAACCCTGGCGGATCCCTCTTTCTGAATTATATAATTGACTGATGTTATTCCAATTTTAATTTTAATAATCTTTTTCAATAATTTTTAATGATTTTATAAACATTCCCTCTTATATCCACTTGATTAATTTTCTTAAGTAAGATTTTATGATCAACTAGTCGGCTACCCGTCGCTTCGCTCCGGAAGCCTCGCGTGTGTAACGGAAAACAATTTGTTATTTATTAAAAAAACACACACACACAAATTACATCAAGTAAAATAAAACTAAAATTTTTTTAAAGTTTCTTTTTATTTTAATTTTTCATGTATATATTCTCTTAATTCACGACTGCTTTTAGAATCAGCGTGTGAATCATATATCTGTGATATATTTTTATTTTTTATAGAGATTAGAATGTAATCCTTGTGGTCTAATGCCTAAGACGTCTAACTTCGGAGCAGAAGGTTGCATGTTGGATTCCAGTAGATAACTTGTAGAAATTATTTCTATTTTTGTAAATTACAATAATTGCCCCAGACCGAAAGAGAAATAAAAGATTTTCGTAATATAGATACAATTTTCAGTCGCTTTTGAGCTACAAATAGTGAGCTTTCAGTATTCTACTTAATAGAAATAGTGCTTCTTTCTTTCTTGAGTCTCTTTTTTTTATTTCCATTGTTACTTTACAGTGGTTTTTGAGTTAGAAATAGTGATTGTTTTTGAGTAACGAATAGCGATTTTTCAGTATTCTACCTAATAGAAATAGTGATTATTTTTTTTTCTGTTCTTTTTTATCCGATTCCAATTGATACTTTTCAGTGGTTTTTGAGTTACAAATAGTGAAAATTATCTATATCTATTAGCTAGGCCATCAGATTGTTCGATATAGATATTTGAAGAAGAGATTTCAGATGGACGTTAGTTGATATAGATGATAAATGAAGATCATAGCTTGTATACGAAATTCTTCGCAACAAATTGATTGTGAGTATTCTTTAGAGTGAAGATAACCAAATTCTATTGAATTATGACTGAAAGACCTAAAGTTGTATGTGAGTTAAGACAACGTTTTCCAATTATATGGCAACTTTATTTAGAGTTTGTCCTTGAGCTTTATTGATAAATATCGCATAAGAAGGTCTGATCGGAAATTGTTTTCTTGTGAAAGTGAATGGAAGTAGATTACCGCATGGTTCCATAGACATCCTATGGATGAAAACAAAATCTCCTTTGTAAGTTCTGTTATAATTTCGGTTTCTATGAGATCATTATCGAATGAACAGCATTTAAGTTGAGTTCCATTGCAGTATGCAAACTTGGGATTGATGTTTCTCAACAATATTATTGGAGATCCAATCTTCAGTGACAAACGATGTTGAGGAATTCCGCTAAGATTCAATGATTTCAGACACTCGGCCATATAGAGATGTTCGTGTGGTGGATTATCAGAAGTGTCAATTTTATTCGCACTGGTATTGTATGCTCTGTAGTCTCTCCTTGTATTCTTAGACTTATCATTCGATTGATGTTATCGACACTCTCGTTCATCTCGTTTATCTAATTGCAATTGATACTTTTCAGTGGTTTTTAAGTTACAAATACTGATTTCTCAGTATTCTACCTAATGACGTACTGCGTCTTTCTTTTTCGACTTTCTTTTTAATTACAATTGTTACTTTTCAGTCAAAGTCAGTTCAGTTTTGACAGATAAGTCAAAAAAGCAATATGAAGAGAGTTGAAGTTCCCATGGCCTAATGGGTAAGATGTCTGACTTCGAATCAGAATGTTACAGGTTCGATTCCTTTCGCAGATGTTTCATTGAGAAAATTCTTTCTATTTTTCATTCTCACAGAAAACTGCGCCGGACAGACACACAGACAGACAGAGAAATAAAAGATTTTAGTAATATAGATTGAGTCAAAAGCCTTCCTAAAGTCAATAAATGATATATTAATTATTTTTCCATTGTTTAAAGATTTATTTATAAATTCATTTACATTAGTCTATTGAATAAATGTATACTACTTTTATTTTTTTTAATATACATATTGGTCGCTATTTAAAAGTTTCTTTTTGCTTTTGAAGTTATAAATGTTTTTAGATAAATAACTTTGAAGAATCTTTAAAATATTTGAAATTAATGAAATGGGCCTGTAATTATATAATTCATTGTGATTTCCTCCCTAATAAACTGGAATGTTGTATGAAATTTTCCATGAATTGGGATATATACTTATAAAATAAATTTTTTGAAACAATTCAGCCAAAAAAATAGAAAGGTTTTTCTTTTATATTTTTAATGTCAATCATATTTACAAAATCTGGTCCAAAGGAATATTTTTTCTTTTGATTTTTTATTATATCTATTAAGTCATTTTTATTAGGAAATGCCAAGACCATGGAATTCAGTTCAGATACCTGTTTTTCATCATTCATCATTATTTTTATTATTTGTTTTAGTAGCATTTATATCTTGAGTATGATTTTTACTGGTTCTTAAAACAATATTTTAATATTATGATTTTCAAATGAGTTTGAATAATAGGAAATCTTATTTTTATTACGCTTTCCAATTATATTTTTATTTAAAATTTTCCAAACATTTGAGTTAGCATTTGGATTGTCTTTCATAATTTTCCTGAAATATTTTATTCTTTTGTTTATTGATTTTACTTTTCAGCCAGTTTCTTTTTGTTTTATACTCTTTTTCCAAATTTGAATTTGTTTTTTTTTATACATTTTTATATAAATTATTTATTTTATAATATGTTTTAATATTTGAGAATTCATCCAAGTTTTTTATAATTTTGATTTAGTCTCTTATTTAGGTCTTTTTTACTTTTTACTTTAATTCTTTTATTTTTGACCTTTTCTTTTGCTTTTTTTATTAATTTATTTAATTTATTGATAATTTTGTTTGGATCTTCTTCATTATTCCTTTTTATTTCATCTGTTAATAATATTAATCCTTCATTTAAGAAATCAGTATCCATTTTAAAATTTTGTATTTCATAATTATTATTTTTTTTTTCATGCGTTTGAAATCCCATCTTTTCAATTTCAAGCAAAATAATGTAATGATCTGAGATATCCCATTGTAGAATGTTAGCATTGATAGCAAACGATTCTGTGTTTAACAAACAATGATCTATGCAGGATTTAGCTTCTGAAATTGTTGTTTTATTAATATGATTTAGAAAACCAAGATTATAGAACGTATTTACATTTATCAAAATTGTCCTACCTTTTTGTTAGTATCTCCAATACATATTATATTTTTTTTTCTTTTTTCTGTAATTTAACTATGTTGCCTCTTAATTCCTTAATAAATATTTTTTTATCCGTATGTGGAGGTTTATACATAACTAGCAGCAAAGCCTAAAAGGCATAAAAAACAGGCATAAAAAAAATCTGAAAAATCATTTTATTATGAACTATCAAAATTAAAGTAAATGTAATCTAAATATTGTGCTAACTTGTGAACGAAGCTTCTACAGGAGAAATGGTTTTGAGTTTCGAAATCAGCGTAAACAACTGAGTAAGTATGCCAAATTCATTAAAATGGATGCAGTGGTAACAAGATTATTTGGTTTTGAACGTATGTTTTGTTAGAATTTCAGTTGTCGAGGTCAATTCCCAAGAATATATTTTCATGGAAACAACATTGAATGGCACAATGAACTAATATTGTCATCCAATTTGAGTACTTTTGATTCAATGGTATCATTGAGAACCGTTGGATCTATCTTAATAGCTTAATTATATCGAGTTACAGACAGACAGACAGACGAACTTAGCCAATTTACACTCATTACCAAAAAAAACGATAAGGAGTTGTCCGATTGGAATGAAATTTCGATTGCAGAGACATTGGGACCACCCATGCAAATGATTAAACTTTGGTGTTCAATGAATGAATAGCAAGAGCTACAGCGCATCGGAACTGCGCACTCAGCAGGTGTATGTAGGAAGTGATTCTCAATCTGATGGTCAAAATTTCTATTGCATTGCGAGGTAGGATACCATTCAACGACATTTTTTTCAAATGCCTCGCCGCAGGATTCGAGCTCATTACGTGCAACTGCCTGAGTTTGAAAGAGGTCGTATCATTGGATCGAAAGAGGCAGGATGGGCAAATCGGAGAATGGCTCGTCGTATGGGTCGAAGTGATGCGCGATTAGAAGATGCTGGCAGGAATGGGTGGATAATGGCAGATTTCAGCATCCTGAAGGTAGCGGTCGACTTAGGGCCACAGCAGAGCGGGAGGATAGAGTGATTGTCAGATCAGCTGTCACAGCGCCTGAATCATCGTTATCAATCATCAGACGTGCGACCCACACACAAGTGTCCACCATGACCATTCACAGACGGCTGAGAGAGCGACATCTACGCCACCTGCCACTCACGTCTGCACACCGTCGGGCCAGATTACAGTGGTGTTTGGCTCGATCCGGTTGGAATGATGCTGACTGGGGACGTATAGTGTTTAGCGACGAATCCCGCTTCCAACTGTGTCCTGACGATCGTCCCAGACGTGTCTTGAGACGCCCAGGGCAGCGTGCCGATCCTGCTTTCACTATTGCACGCCACACAGGCCCTTAACCCGGAGTTATGGTCTGGGGGGCCATTTCCCTTGATAGCCGGACCCCTTTGGTCGTCATTAGCGGCCCACTTACAGCATAGCGGTACGTCGACGACATTCTGAGACCTGTTTTGCT
>JAFIDM010016684.1:0-16477 GCA_023159025.1 Thereuonema tuberculata
TATCTAAAAGTAACACTTTTTACAAGGATTTCGAAATTATAAACAATTATTAAGTTATATATTATAAATTTAAATTCAAATGTATATGTATTTTAATTTATAAATATGGCTACTTCAATTTAGACTTGTAGTTTACGTGTTTTTGTTTATACAGTTGAGGTTTAAACTAAACATGGTGATTCAAAATTGCCTGTACAAACTTTAAAGATAGGTCAGGAATACAAAAACAAACCATATTCATATTGGAATGTATTGGAATGCAAATGCCACCCGAATGTTTGCTAGAAGATACAGTAAAGTTCAGAAATACAAGACAACAAGATAACATATTTATTAGCCCTATGTTTACAATATGATAGTAAGGTGTACATTTACTGGTTCACTTTAGGTGCTCAAAGTTCCTTCACACAGTCTCTGGTGCAAACGCGCAAACGTTTGATGATTGGGCACACGTCTGTTGGGGAACCGTTCACGATACAATCGTCCGTTTGCATTCTCTGCCCCTTAGGCTAGGTGCATATCTGCCTTCTCAGCATTAGTGAAGTGATACATCCTACTCGTATAAACTCAACGTCTCAAATGACGATGGCTCACGCTGACCAACTAATGTGCTGCCAAACAGCGCCCTGTAGCACATTCGAGTCCACTACGTCAAAATACAGGGAATTTTGAATCACCCTGTATAAATACATAAACATACTTGGATTTGGGCTTACAATTTAGGCCTTATAGTGTATGTAGTTTAGGCATAAACACTTTAAATTTAGTGGAAATAAATACATTATTAGTTTTCCTTAATTGTAAATACATTAAATTACCCTCTTAAATTTTTTTTTTGTTTCGCACCCGCAGATTAAGAACCACTGAATTAAAATAAATTTATAGCTTAAAATGAAAAGTAAGCACTTAAACTATCAAAAGTTTTCATTTAACTATTACAGGTTTCAGGGAACTTGTTATTAATTTTTTTATTCCAAGAACTTTTTCACGTAACCTAAATATTTCTGTAGTATTCTCTGCGAATATCTTCTGACAAATGTTTTCAACCGTAATAACTAACCTGTAGATGACGGAGTACTTCCAGACTAAAGATATAAATTAGTTTTTTTTTCTTTTCTTTGACAGACAATTACATAAAGTAAAAGAAGCCAGACATGTTATCGTCTTGGGAGATTTTGATGTTAGCTTTATTACTTCCTATAAAAAAACTACTGTAATTTATTACAAAGTAACATAATATCAACAATTTACGAAATGTGACTCAGAGGTCTTAACAATTGGAAACAAGACGTTCGTGGAAGAACATGAAGTGTACTTCCTTTAAAACGCTATTCCTTAAAAATTTAAGTGTTATTTTTCTTTTTTTCTTTTAAAGTTGTAAAACATACATAAATAAAGTATCTTTCTTTCGTTATTTCTACTAAATACAAACAGTAGAACTTTTTTGTAAATCTGGAAAAAATAAAATAAAAATGAAACAAGGCCGCACATTTAAAATATCGCTTTGGCTGCGGATTGGAGGTGACCGGGTTCGATCCCCGGGGATCGGCCACGGAGGAGGGCGGAGATTTTTCTACGCTCCCTTCCCCTCCAGACGGGCCCTAGGATCTACCCACCCCTCTGCTGAATGGATACCGGGTTTCTTTCCCGCGAGTTAAAGGCGGGTGGGGCGTCGGGCTGACCACCCGACCTCAAACTTAGTCCTGGCGTTGGTCACGGGACGCCGGGAGCCTTACCTTCCGCAACCCCGAAGGCCACAGTTGGTCACTTTTAACTTAACTTTTAACATATCTAATATGAGTTTAAAGCCGATTAATTATAATCATAATATATCGCGCGCAAACCCGTTTACTGAATAAGCAGATTAATACTCATTGTCAGACACTCTTTTAAGGAGGTCTTTTTTTCTATCCTTCGGAAAATGGCATTTAAAAAGGTGGCATCCATCATTTTGCAATTTCTATCGTAAAATTTGAGCAGTAACAAGAAGTTACTGAAAGAAACTAAGATCTTCCTTCCTTAAATCGTTTTTCCTCTTTTTTTTTCCTTTTCTTTTTTTTTTCAATAATAATATAAAAGTTTTAATATCTGATGAATAAAACAGTCGGAAAATTTATTTTCTGATGAAAACTTAATTAAACCACACTGTTTACTGAAATTGCTTAAATCCCAGTAATTTTAATGATGATAAAGTTCGTACAGAAAATAAGAGGATTAAAAGGCAGATTTATGTCAAGAAATCGATAAAACCCAATGCTGTTCTGATGTTTTTCTATGGGACTTTTTATCGCCTTCATGCGCTTATTTCTCATACAAGAACCCACATGGGAAAACATTCAAATACTACACTTAGATCGCCTCTAGCCTTTAAATAAGCATGTCAAGTTTTAAGAAGACTTATTCAAGGGTTCAAGAAGAATGTAACTGACTATTTGATAAACAATCAATTTCCCACTGCAAAGTAGGATAAGATATTCACACAAAGCGTTATTGATCATTGCTTCTTTATTGATCACTTCACTACAATAAGTGTGTTTAATTTTCAACGAAAAAATGCATCTACTGTAGAAATAGACAAATCCGCTTCATTGTTATTCATGCGAAGACATCCCACGGTCTTAATCGCCAGCAAACGAAGAATATCCATTTCAAACTTATTCGGTTCTTGATGTATCTCGAGCCCCCTTGGCCTTTTTACATTGGCCGTTGTAACACGAAATCCTTACATAAAAAAAAAAAAAAAAGTTTGATGTAGAGATGCAGAGATGTGCGTTTGACAGGCAAGGAAAACCCATTAGGAATTCAAAACAACACAGCCAGCGTTCTCAGGCCTGCAGCACTTGGGGGAAAGAAATATGGCGTCGATGTTTACTTCCAATTCATCAATCAGCAAAGATTCGAAGGAAAACAGCAAAGGCCAAGTGACAACAACAATATTAAGAACCAGCAATCTTTGTTTTAGTGGCTAATAGATCACGTACACAAGGAAAAAAAGAAAGGGTTCCAAACACTAGCTTGCTGTTCGCAATGAATGGAAAACCCACTTCGCACTGTAACGAAATCCGCCATTAAATATATACAGTTTTTCCACTTATATAAAAGTATTCGTGATTTACTTAGTATAAAACAAGAATTCTGAAGAACTACTTTTCTTAAAAGGAGATTTCTTAAAATTTCTTTGGTGAAAATGACAAACACGAAAAACCCACATCTGTTTTCGAGTTACCATACCTGCTAAATACAAACACTATACATTTCCCATTTTCTGAGAAAAAAAAAATACTTATATTCGCATTGAGCACTTAAACTGTTAAATCGTATTAATTTTAATCGTTCACACCACGCGCAATCGATTAGCAAAAGGATTTAATATTCGTTGTTTCCAAACAATGAGATATTGTTGTATTGTTAAAATAACTTTGGACAGAGACAGGTTAACAGGTAGCTTCTAACTTTACTGACTAACTAACTTAGTCATTATTTACAACAACAGAGGCTGTAATTACAAGAGCTTCGGATTCCCAGAACCAAACCAATCTCACCTCGGTCCGCCAATGCTGATGACCAATCAGGTGAGAACTCATTCCAGGAACAGTCTTAATCCCCACGATGCCTGAAAATCCCTTGTCCTTGTGAACCATGCATCAATATTATTAGAAATGGGATATAAATCCATTGTTTAGATTCCAGTGCTGTCTTATAGTAATTTTTATCGCCTTCTCGTGCTAATTTATCGACAACGATCCCCCTGGAAAAGATTTCAAATATAATAGTGAGATCGTCCGTAGTCCTCGAACGTGCACACCAAGTTACAAGATGAGCCATCCAGCTGCTCAGGAATTGAGAGAATACACACACATATAGGGTGACTAATTTGATGCTCCAAAATTTCAAATACAATTCACATTCAAGTATTTTTTTTTTTGTTCATTTAGTTTCTGTTCATTTAGGAGCGTTGTCACAATATCTAAAATTTTAATAGCATATATAGAGAAAATCAGCTACTCTTACTCTTTACACCAGAATTTTGAACTAAAACTGAACATTATATTTAGCTTAATCTCCTAGGATCAAATTAATCAATCTATGAGTTTATGAACTTGTACTGACGACTTGATAAATATTGGATCTAAAGATAAGGATGTTTCGTTTCGAATCATTTTCGCAATTTCAGCTAAACAAAAACTAAAAAAAACTACGTAAATTAGGAAGCTTAAATTTTAGTGATTGATAGACATTAAGTGTTAGCTTCTTATTGATTTTAGTACAAATTAGGCCCGAATCGTAAAACCTAAAATCGTCATTGAAAAATACTCTTTCTATAATTCATTATAGTGCCGATAAACAACTAATTATCCAGTGAAGATGAAATTTTAATGATACGATTTAAATGCATCTCAAATACATTAGATTAAGTAAAACTCTAGATTGCAGCTCCCTTTTGATTTCTTTCACTTTTTACATAAATTCGAATTTTGTTTATTCTTCGGAGAGGATTTATCGCTGAGGCCGACGAATAATGTAATTTGTAAACACGAAGATTTCGTTTCCCACTTCAAATGAAACGGCCATTACAACAACTTGATTGTCAGTGTAATGAATTCTTCAAGAAGAAATTCATTAATTTTAACCTATTTAAATAATTTATACCCGTTTAAAGGCTGAGACTAGTGTTTACAAGGGATATCCCAAAACACTTGACAATAGTCGCTGTATTTTTGCAGTAATGTCTTCCGTAATGGCATATATAAATTTCAATTGTCAATTTTCGATATACATTTTCTCAAGTTTTATGTACTGCACGCCACTGTAATTTGTTTTTTGGTAAGAGGCTTACAAAAATGTTTTCATATTTTGAATCAGGGAGTACAGTATTTCTTTGGGGGTGCCTAAATTAGGGAAACGACCTCGAACAACCAAAAGAAACGTTTCTTCAAAATTTCGGGGGGAAGCGAGGATCAGAATCCTCTCAACAAACCAACCAACCAAAGAAATATCCTAGTGCAGATACTTTATTTCGATAATTTTTTTGGTTCACTTTTCGAGATTTCAGGGGAGCCAGGACTTTTCGGATCTACGTACGCCCAGTTTTTGAATCACTCTGTATATCTGAACAGTTCAAGCGAAATTCGAAATTGGAAGGTTAGCTACAACTTTTTTTGTTTACATTTCCGGTTTCATTTAATTTTCTTAGACATTACGTTCGTATAACTGCTTATATTTCAGTACTAAAAGATACATAGTTCTGTTATTATATTGCATCCGGCAAAACAATCTCATAGCAAATGTTAATGAGAGACTGACAATGGAAAAGATTACGGCGCCACAGTGTCTGTCTGCAACTTTTTTTTTCTGTGTTGCTGACATAGTTGGAACACGGACGTACTATCACCTTCACCGGCTGCAAGGCGTCCGCGACGTCAAAAAGCCATTTGACAAACAAGAAGATTACATTTACATAGAACACATGCTATTAATAAAAATGTAGACGGATTTCAAGGTGTATCGGGCGTCGTAGTTAGACTCAGGTAATCTTAGTCTGATGTATGTTAGAACAGAAGACCACTTGTAGGTTAGGATTTAAGCAGATCTTATCTGTCATGTTAAATTCTTGCTAACTGAAAGGAATGTGGGATGTATTGAAATTGTTTTGTAAAATATTACGGAATTGGTATCATACGTCAACAATCATCAATATGAATGTGTATAATAAAACAAGTTAGTTCACAGTTCTCGTAGTAGACACAAAAAGCAAGCGATTCCCTGCAATTTGCAATCTATCAAATGCTGGCGTTGTTAAAAGTGACGCTACTACTGATTGGCGCAAAACTCATTTATTCAAGCATTGTAATTCAAGGGCGAATACAATTTCTATCACGGTGCACCACTGGCGTACGAATGGATTTGCAGGAGAGATGTTTTCGTCCAAGTATTCCCAGTGGAAGCGATGCCCGCATTGCATTCATTTGGTACCATTTCGGACGACTCTGAGTAGCTCGAGAGAATGATATTCGTTTCTCAGCTTAGTCGACTGAATATAGACAGACTCCAATTTTGTCCAAGTACCACAATTTTACCGACCCGGTCACTGACTTGAACCGGAAGTCGATTTCCCCCTCCAAACTTCCAGGTTATTCGGAGTGCAACGAGCTACGATTCAAGCGGCTCCGATTCCGGTTTGGGCTGTGGAGGGAATATTAAACCCACACAGATTTGCAACTTGGAACCTTGATAACTGTTCAATTTGGGTAGACGAGCTAAAAATTATAAATTTGACTAACGTTTCAAATACCTGGGAGTAGAATTATGCAATTCGATGCATGTGTAGGACAGTCTGAAGCTTATTACTGAGCATGCGCAATCTCACTATTCCACTTTGAACATTTTTCTTCTCTGTTTGCCCATTTGTCCTTTTGTAAGCGCGACACACGTTAAAACGGCTGGACCAATTTTCATAAAATTTGGGTTAAACTATTTTTCTTTGAAATGTTTCCAATCCATAATACCATAAAATAGATAATACCATCTTTTAACGAAAAATTTGAAATTTAGTTTTTCCGTTTTCGTTACGTTATCTGTTAATGTTATTCGACAAATTTTCTTAACGATTAATGTTACGTTAATACAAAATTAATTCTGTTTTTTTCGACGGCAGAATTCATTTCATAATCGCAATTTCCAAAAATACAAAAATCTCGTACAACTCGTAGATGTAACAATTGTTACTCTTTAGAGAATGAATTTCCCTGGCGGGAGATTAAACTGAACCGATTATTGAATACATAATGGAGAAACTTGGATAAAATTCAATTTGGGGGATTAAATGAGGATTTAGAAGGGATTGGATATTTATCCTAATACAACGTAATAAATCGACCGCAGGTTTGATTTTGACATTTATAATCAGGCAGGTCAACAAAGATGTGTTTACAAATGGCCACTGGTAGTTTATATCAAAAAACGAACTGTTACGATAGAGAAGGCGATGATACCCTATCCGCTCACCTAACTAGGAATCTATAGAGAAATAGACAAATTCCTGCCTCCAAAAAACCCTCTCTCCTCTTTAATTCGTGCTTATCGATTAATCCAGCGTAAATCCTCAATTGCTGGTGTTGCTGTATTATGTGGATCAATATTTGGCTCCCGTGGAATAAGAGATTTCATTCCAATGAGATATTTATAAAGAGGAAGACTTAGAATAAATATGGTACCTCCCACAACTAAATAAGTTCTGAAGTCCATACTTTTCTGAAAAAGTTGTTTTTTATATATTTTTCTATTTTTTTTTTTAAAGGTGAAAACGACAATAACAAAAATTGTTATTTACAAATTTAAAATCGCAAACGTTTTTAAAACAACCTCCGTTTCATTTTTCAAGCGAGAATTCTAAACAAAGTTTTCGAGAATATGAAGCTAGCACTTCATATGTGTGGTGGCCATGATTTCTTGCTGTGAACATTTTACGCACATTAAACTATTTAATATAATAAAAGTATTTATAATTTTACTTTTTTTATTTTCTTTAAATTATTATTTTTAATATTTTTAAAATTTTAATCTATATTACTAAAATCTTTTATTTCTCTGTCTGTCTGTCCGGCGCAATTTCCTTTGAGAATGGAAAATAGAAATAATTTTTTACAATGAAACGTCCGCGACGGGAATCGAACCTGCAACCTTCTGATCCGAAGTCAGACGTCTTACTTATCCATTAGGCCACGTGGACTACAACTCACTTTATATTGTTTTTTAACTTATGTTTCCTTCCCCTTCCCCCCATCAAGAATGAATGTATTCAACCTTTTTCTTTAATCTCAAGATTGTTTATTTATTTCCGATCCGTCTGTTTATTTGTAATTTGAAAATGACAATTAGAACTATAATTACCGAAACGTTGCAATATTTTAAATATAATATTCTTACTTAACCAAATGATATAGAAAAACAATTGCGTTTACACGGGGGATGGCCTAGTATCTGCTGAATATTTAAAAAAAATAATTAAATTGATTACTGTTTTAATGTTTAAATTCTGTTAATTTTTATCATATCAAACAATGCGCACGAGGATTACTAAACTGATTAATGTTTCAAAATATTTCATTCATCTTTCCTCCATAAAATTTAGACCGCATTCCACGTCGGTCTTTTTCAGGTTTTAAAGTGTGAGGAAAAATAAGACCTTTTACATTTCTTATAACATAAAGAATCTCCTTTTGTACTGCGTATTATTTTCTTACATTCAGACTATTTTCTTTATATTGTTTCTGTAAGCTTCGATGTGCTCTTTTAAATGTTCCATGAATGTTCTCTCTGTATTTCCAAATATATTGCTTTACAGTCTCTACATTGTAAAACATATAGACTCCCATTAATGTAACCATTATTTCTCTCTTTATAATATTTCAGGATCCGTGAATATAACTTACCTACATTTCTATATAACACCTTAACATTATTACATTTATAAAGTTCAAATATGTGAGAATTCAACCTGAAGTATTTTAATGACTTTTTGATCATTTTTATCATATTTAACGATTTTTATCCCTATTCCTACATGTATTTTTCTTTCTTTTTCTTTTTTTGTTGTTGAAGTATTCCTGATTAATAAAATTTAAAAGGATTTTCTTTATCAATAATTTAAGCTTCAATTCATTAATTTTTTTGCTTCCATAATTCTTACTACTCGGTATTATTTATAATTCTTTCAATTTAATTTGTTACAATTGCCTTACAATTACTCTTCTGAGGTGGCTCATGTGAAATTAAGTATGTGGTTGCTTCTATATTCAACCAAACCATTGCTTGACAAACAACCATAATCCAGATAGGGACCGCGTTTCACTTCTTTCCATGAATTCTGGTGAGTGGATTTTCTTCTACCGTACTTGTACAGTGCCTTCCTTGGTCTTTCATACAGTTGCCGCATACGGCGGGGATGCGGCCGCAGCCGTTTTTGAGCTTCCCCCACCATATGCGGCAACCGCAGATTCTCCAGATCGGCTCGGAAGTTTCAGCACCCGGCATATAAGATTACCCCCAACTTTTGAGAAGATTTTCCTGGTTTAAAAAGCCGTCTTATACGCCGGACAATACGGTAAATAAAGTGCTTAAAAATACAGGGTGATTCTTAAAGTACTGGAAAAATAGGCCTTTAAAGAACGAACATCGAAATATTTTTCTGTCAAATTCGGTGTAAAAAAAAGTAAAATAGGGCCTGAATTTCCGGATCAAACGTGCGATTCTGAGTCGGATGATGGGGTCCCCGTTTTAGCCTTTTTTTCTGCCCCTATGAAAAAAAATGGTCTAGTTATCACCCTTCACAACCAGGAAGAGCAAGGAAAGGGAAGCGAGATTAGAATAGGCTAAGTTAAATGGAGTATTGACTCCATTGGGTTTATTTCAAACACAAGGAGCCCGGGGGGGGGGGGGGAAGAAGGAAATAAATACAACCTATTTTAGTGAGTCCGTTGGGTTTCTTTCAAGCACAAAGGAGCCCCTGGAGATTTCCAGTACTAAATGAATCACCCTGTATATCTAGCACGTGAATTTTCTATATTTTATTTTTAATATGTGTTTTTTGTTTTTTAGTTTAATTTTTGAAGGTACCATATTCCTTTCGACTAAGATGTTCTGTTCATCTCCGCATTGAGACCTTGTTGTTTTGTTTGGGACTATTTTCAGCTGATGATCGCTAAATGAGCGTGAAATAGCTATCCTGAGATGTCACCTAGTAAAATACTGTGTTTAACCTTTTAGTGTGTTCGAGATTTTTTTAGAAAATGATATGCAATATAGAAAGATTCTCGTATTATTGCTATATCGTAGTATTGATACTTGCATTACAGATACAGAACAGTGTTACATCAATGATTTTGCATCAATAATGATGAATTGATGTTCATTGTATTTTCTTTTGTTAATTTAAATTTTAATAGATCCATGTTCACGGGGAGATTGTTAGATTTTTCTTCAAATCATCCGATGATTTATTAAAGATCGGTTATTAAAAATAACCTCTTTAGAGAATTTAAAATTGCTTATAATAGTCATATTAGAACATATCAACTTCAAGAGCCTATTAACCTTTCACTACTAACTATTATGAATTGATGTTTCCAGGAAGTAACAGCGACATCTATTGCTAATATTCTTAACTATATCTTAAAACATTACGAAAACATTCTGGTTTTTGTATTTTACAGCTATGAATATAGTTTCATAATAAAAAAGCATTTCAAATTATACTCCTGGCGTGGGTATGTAATGTATTCCCTCGCGTACTGACACTAACTTGCAGTTGCAAAGACGCCATTTCTATGTCTGAAGTCATTATTTCCAGGCGAACGCAGTGGCGGCTCGTGGCTGTGAAGTTAGGTGAAGAGCTAGTAGGAAAATAATTATATTATAATATACCGTAATATATATATATTACAAATTATATATATTATAATAAATAATATAAAATATTATGATAACTTCCTTCTTATCTAATTATATTATATCGTAATATATATATTATAAATTATATATATTACATATATATTATAATATCTAATATGAAATTTTATAATAACTTCCTTCTTATCTAATTATAATATATATTAATATATATATATATTATAAATAATATTATATATATAATATTTATTATAATATATAATATAAAATATTATAATAACTTTCTTCTTCGTCTTTCCAACGTGAAAATGATGTTTCTAATAAAATACACACTATATCTTAAACAGGATTCATATTTAAAAAGCATAGGACTGCGAAACAAACAAAGAATTTCACATTGGAAAAACAGAGCATATTAATCAGTTTTAACTTCACCTATACAGCGGGTGACGTCGTTGTTGTCATAGCAACCATCGCTTCAGTTGTCCAGATAGGCTCCGCCTCTGAGGTAGAGAAGCTATAGATAAAAGGCTACTTCACTTGGCTCGGTGCCAGAACAGTCCCGCACCAAGGCGCGGGATTTACAAAATGCGAAAATATGTTTCTATTAAAACCAACATACGTGATAAGGTTTTATACGTGATACGTGATATAATAATTGTTATATTAAAAATAAATAATATTGTATTATAAATAATTGGTGAAGTGCCTCTTCACCTACTTCCCCTGAATAGCCGCCACTGGGCGAACGTAAGTGATCGGATTTCGCCATATAAGAAGGTCTTCTCTTGGTGGAAACAGAATAACTGCATAATCATGTCGGTTCTCAGCAAGATTAAAAGATCAGAAAGGACGATTAATTCTAAAAAAAAAAAAATGTCTTTTAAGAATATGAAAGCTATCATGTTTTATTTTGGTTTTCTTCCTGAAAATATTGGAAACGTTCAAAGAAAATAGGTTTGTTTGATCTTAATTGGCAACATACTTTTTTTAAACCTGACAAAAAAATTATTGAATTTGTTCTCAGACTTAAATTGATATTCCAAAAATTAAATAAAATAAAATGCGTTTTTTATCAATTAGAATGTTCTTTAAGTAAAAAAAATATATATTTTTATTAATAAATTATTTTATTTTTTATTTAATTAATTTATTAAAACACTATCCCTTTTTGTTAAGTTTTAAATACAATATTTATATAATCTAAATTTTGTATTTTATACTTACACAGACAGCGAGAGGGTGTGGGTGGCTACTACTACCTCCACCCACGCTAATGAATGAGTGTTCCCGATTTGCATACGAAACAACAGTAATGAAAAATTCCTAAGTTATTATTAAAGCAATTGGGAGGTTTTTAGCACGAAAATACCTTTTTCAGTCGATGAGGAGAAATAATCACGTGGAAATCATCTGACATCAACTGTTATTAAAAAGGATGATTCAAATGGAAAGGGGATGAAACAAAAACAACCACGAATCACTTCACAAGAACTAACAAAACAAACGAAGGATCGAATAAAGCAAAAAAATGTAAATATGATAAAATAGAATTGTAAGAGAAAAAAACGAAAACCATATTTATTTTTTAATGTAATTTAAAAAAAAATTAAAATAACATTTTAGTTTCTATTTTAAAAATAAGCAATTATTTTTATCAAAATTGATTTATTATTATCACTTTAATGTCCCAATTCTCTAAAACAAAAAGATGGAACTTCTGTAAATAAATCTTCAAAAATCTCACTTTTATAGAATAAATTCTGCTATCAATTTGGAGTATCTGAAAATAAAACCAGTTTGGAGCTTATAAATAATGTTTAAAGTATTGCATTGTATTCCAAAAATCCCTTTCAATTTATAAACTTATTCTGCAAAACATTTTTGATGTAAAGTACCAACAGAAATCCATTTTCATTTAATATACCGCAGATAGATTGTTTCTCTTTTTGAATGCATTTAAAAGTTTTATAAATTCCATTTTTAGATATTAAAAAAAGATGCCTACCATTATTCTATTTCTATTTAATTTTATGATGAATTGAGTTTATATTCCCGCGTTTTGCGCTTTGTACACTTCATGGTAACTCCCAGTTGAAAGCGCCTAAGAATAATGTGAAAGTTTTAGTGATTTTAACATTTTTCATAATTTATACACTGATTTTTTTTTCCAGTAATTTCGGAAAAACATGGTTGTGGACTTAACTGCAGATAAAAACTAATTAAACATTGAGCGTAATGCACCTTTACACTTATAATATATTGATAATTAAAATTAAAACAAGGCGACGTTTCAAAGTTCCAGTTTTCGAACTTTTTCGTCAGGCAAAGAAAACAAAAATGAAGTGGATTACATTAGATTAATTGAAAGTGGGTGTCATGACTGCCGAGCACGTCGACCTGAAAGATCTTTTTTACTACCCCACGGAAAGAAGGACAGACGGAGAGAAAGACTGAGAAAGGATGGTGTGAGAAATGCAGGGGAAACGGGAGAACCCCGGGAAAACCTGCCCAGCGCGGATCGCCACCATCAACGAAATCCACATGAGAACCGAACCCGGGACTCAGAGGTGAGAGGCCAGTGTGTTAGCGATATCGCCAACCGCGCGCCCAAAATGAAGTGGAACTGTCGTCCAAATGAAAACCAAGTTTAGGCCTCTCCCATTAGGGAGGAAGATTCCATTATAGGGACGATGGAGTCCATTTTTCTGCGTCACCTGTCACGGTACTGTGGCCTTTTTATATTACATATTATACATATATGAGTGTGCGTACGCAACAATGGAAGCGTTGCCAGGCAACAGGCGTATTGTTGCATGGTCAACTCAACTACATTATATGCGCGCGTGCGTATGTCGACAACAATGGAATAACGCAAGCGCGTTGCTAGGCAACAGGAGTATTGTTGCATGGCCAATGCATTAGAATTCTTTTAGGTAAGGAAAAACAGAAACATTGCAAATAGAGAATTGTAAATGTTGTATTGCATGTATTTGTTAGAATGTAAACTTTATTTTATTTTTCGTTGTAGTTGTAAGTTTTAGTTTTTACTCTACTTGATGAAATGTGATTTAGAACAATAAATATAATGCTGGTTTCCATTCATTAACCGTAATCACGTTACGTACACGAGGCTTTCGCAGCGAAGCAACGGGTAACCGTCTAGTCTATTCTTCGCAAAATATGTTTTTTTTTTTTTTAAATCAACTTTCGTTTTCCTATGTTAGGTTTTTCTTGATTTTATTCGTATATTACATATTTCTTCGTTTTTACCAATTTTATTTTACATTTAATAATTCCCAGTTTTTATGTTTACAATTCCTCAATTTTACATATATTTATAATTTCTCAATTTTATATTTCCCTTTCCTCAATATTATTGGGGAAACATTTTGTGATATTACAGAAGTACAAAAAAATTGAAATTTTACTGAATTTCGTATAAGGTGTGCTTCTATTTTATTTTTATTGAATATCACTTCAATTACTCATATTTTTTGTATTTACATAAATCGTTAAAAACACATACACACAAAAAATGAAATTTCTCTCAAAATTTTTAACTGTGGAATTTCGTGGCAAAATGTTTTAGTGAGTTTTATTTAGCTATGGGAGGAACCTGACATCGAACACGAGGCTGACTATTTGAAGACCTCTGGAATCCCTTTGAGGCGCCTCTGGTAAAGTGGACAGTGTAGTGTATTCCAGTCATTACCATCCTTCCTTTCGTCTTTGGTCACATTCTTCAACGTCAAGGAGACGACACGGAGACGTCAAGGCTGACAGAGAACAGAGCACGAACCCGTGTACACGGACAACAACTTCGATAAGAAAACTTGACCACATTAAGCCTAACGCAGGATTCCCGCCAATAGAAAAAGTGGCGAAAACACCATTAATGCACGATAACTGCCCTGTATTATGGGCCATAATTATAGTAGGGGCGGAGTAAATTTAACCTCAAACAATTCACTTAAAAAACTGGCCTTTGGCTAAATTCCTTTTGGGACCTTGTTTTCCTGCATTGTTATTCAAGATGGATGTTCTTTTGTTATTTTTTTTTTGGCGCGTGTCCTGTTGAGGCGCCATTTACAGTTGGCACCATTTTCTTAAGTGATTACTGACTGACTGTTGACACGAGTTTTGCGATAGAAGTTGTATTGAGAATTATGTCGAATTTAATGAGAAATTGAAAGCTTTGTTTCGTAACAAATTATTATTGTCATATAGGCCTATTTGAAAATATTAGAAATTAAGCAATTATATTAAGAAAACATTAAAGAATTAAGAAAATTATTTAGATTGGAACTCAGTTTAAGAAATATAAAATAAAAAAAAAATATATTAATTAACAAAGGAACAGATTAAATTATATATTATAAAAGTGTTATTTTGTATGTCATAAGACTTTACGTTTTTCCAATTTTGTGACCAAACTATAAGAGATAGAGTGGTCATGTAAATGGATAAAATGTAGATCTTTTTAAGACAAACAAAATGCTACATAAATCTTTCGAAAAAAGTTTTTGGTTTCCAAGATGGCGTCTTTTCAAGGGTCAAATTTTGACTTTTTCTCAATTTAAACGAAAAGTATAAAAGATGGAAGAGAACATTATATTGAGAAAATGTTGGTATTTGAAAGTTCTATCGAACGATATATCACTTATTCACGCTGAAGCGTTTGTAAGATACATGCAAAAATGTGAATTTTCGGTGTGTGACGCCGACCCGCAATACATCCGAGTTATTCATAATACATCCGATCCTGTCTAATGTTATTAATATAACGCACGCCTTAACCGTAGTGGTGCAAGTTCCCTTCAGTAAGCTTATCAGTAAAACTTTACTTTTAAAATAAAATTTTCTGAAATAAAAAAAATGAATGTTCTGAAATGACTCAATTCACATAAATAAGAAGACAAAGAAAATTTTAATGTAGAATTTAAAATTTCTTATTGAACGAAAAATACATGTGTATTATATATAGATTATATAGAATGATATTAAGAAAATTGAAATAATGATATTATTAGTAATGTGAATAACTCAAGAACTTGTATTAAAAAGTATTAAATGAATATTTTTTTTCAATTTTTATTTCAAGTTTTTTTTTCAATATTCGAATTAATGTACAAACGGGTTGGCATCTACATGCCCACTATGTTTATATATATGGAGTGTCAACCACTTCTAATGAGTTTTAATTAAGTTGATGCAAATTAAACAAGGTAGTGACAGCGATTAGTAAACCAATCACAATGCTTCGCAACGTCTTCTGATAGAAAATATAATTAATATTGCTTTAATTTCCTTATTATAAATGTGATTGTTGGGCATGCAAAAGGCACAATTGTTGCGATTGTTGAGATTGTTGCGGATGCAAAAGATTCAATTGTTGCGATTGTGGTGTTTGTTGCTAATGATATTTTAATGATGGTTGTCCACAGACTAAAATGGATTTCAAAATGGAGTCGATGCATTGTTAGATGTACATTGAAATTTATTGTTTGAACCAGTGAGCCTTAGATAATTTTTGGTATTCTTTGGGAATTTATATAATCTTCACAAGGATTCATTATTTGAGAAATTTTCTTATACGAAAGTAGACTGTCCCTTATTTGCAACATGCGTGGTAAGTTTCAAAATGATCCGTCACTGATTGAAAAGGAAGGGGGGGGGGCATCTATAATCTTACTTTCAACTTTCTTTAATAGAAGGGCCAAGGAATTAAGATAAAAAATACCTAACTAAAACAGACAGGAGGGATGCAAGGGGGTGAGGATCAAACTGAATGTGCACGTGTTTTAAATTGACCGTAAAAAAAGCAATGTGCCAAGTTTTAACGAAATTCGTTTAGCCGTTGTGGCGTGATGTACACGTAGACAGACAAGATAATTAATGCTTTTAGACAGTGTCAAAAGCAAAGCGGCTCCATAATATGCACAATTTTATAAACCAAAGTAGAGTGAACCTAACCAGCGTTTACAATGAACTTAATGGACGTTTACAGCAAACCGGAAGTTGGGGGGTCAAAAGTGGTCGCTTCCGATAAAGAGGAAAACGGCGACAG
>JAFIDM010016685.1:0-10332 GCA_023159025.1 Thereuonema tuberculata
TTTGGGTGCATGAAAATTAAAACTGAAGGTCAAAAATGAGTTCTAGCGGAGTTTTTAGTTAACTTTACCAGGAAACGTTTCTTTTTAGACTTGGAGGTTCCAAGTCTCCAAGTCTCCAAGATATGAGCAGCAAAATATAAGTCATAATGTACAAAATGAATCGTTACTTCCGATCAATCCTTTAACTTCTTCCTGGGAGCCATTTTCCATTTCACAAGATTTATTGTATGCTAACAAGATGAGCACCGGAATGCTTCACCTGTATATAACAGTGGGCATGCACCTGACTTCAGTATAAGCACCTCCTGCATTCCTAAATCAAACGTTTTCCGGAAGCTGGATTGGCAGACGTTGTGTAATCGAAATGTTTCATTCACCAGATCTTAAACGTACGACCATAACGAATGCCCTTTCACCATAACGGTCCCTTTCCTGATAGACATGTCTTTGTAAATAAATTTTTACTGGAATAAACTCATGATTTCTAATAACAGATAGAATTAAAGCCTGTAAAATATCATAAAAACAAATTAAATACAAAACTAATAATACTTTACTTGCTATTCCGGAGGAGTGAAATCACATCAGAAAATTGAAGGTGAAGATGATCATTCAACAATACTGAAGCCTCAGATGTAGAATTCAATACTACAGATGAAGATTTTTCTGTAACTGACGACGATTATTAAGAGGATTCTGATCCGCAAGAAGAATCTAATGGACAGTTCCCATAAATAGTGTAGTTGGATGAAGGTGATAATGACTGAACACATAAACCCTTCGCAAAGATCTCTACAGTGTGAAGAAATGCAGAAAGAGTCAGAAATTGAATACCATTCGGACAGTGGCATAAGTGAGAAGTGTGAAGAGGATGAGGAGCCAATTGATATAGAATTTTTAGAGACAAGACTTGCTGCTCATTCTTCTCGTGCACAACCTAACTTCATTACTTTCTACAGAGGTCGTCATCACAACGAAGACAAAATTGAAGTAAGTAACATATCTTCTTTTTGCAAAATTGGCTTATATTTTCGCTTAGATATTAAAAGATAAGGAAATTGCTTAAGCTTTGAAGATAATGGGGTCATTTTGAATTATGCAAACTTACTGAAAACGTCAAGAAAGCACATTACCAAAAGTATGTAAATGAAACGTTTTACCTGAAGTTCCAGGTGATAGCAATTATTGAAAGTACGAATAAAATAGTCAAAAACTAAAATTTATATTTTAATTTAAAAAATAATATGGTAACCTCAACTTAAACGGAATTATATAATGTATATTTTTTAACATTCTTTCGAGAACAGTCCACAACAGTTCAGTTTTCAATAGCAGATGTCAATGAGATACATGGAATGTTTATTCTTTTAGTAATTCCCACGCCCCTTTTGTATTTTTTTCTGAACTTAACTACGAGCTTAATTTTTTTTTTAAATTGTAAATTACGTCTTTCTCACTACTAGACAGTCATCGTTTTACAGCATTCGAATAATTGATTCTTCAAAATGTTTTTAAAGTAACTCTACAATTAATTTTCAATAATAATTGGTACGTACAATATTTCATGTAAATTGGATACTTCTGTCGTGATGCTTCAATTCTTTTGTTGGGATCGAATTGTAAGAAAAGATGAACTATGGACTTTAAAACTAACCTCATGGTCAGGTGATGTAGATATCTTCACAGTGGTGAAGTAAGAAATTTTCAGAAATTAAAGAATCTTAAACTCTCTTACTGTTCAATTTTTCTGTTTTTCTAATGGCTCCAAGTTAATTTCTAAAGCATTCAAATAATTATTGACCAAGAGCTCTAAACTTTCAAGAGCAGGCTAAAGAAAAGTGACCCTCCCTAGCGAATCACAGCGACTATCCCGCTTTTAGTGGCAAAATGAGAAATTGCCAAATACGATCGAAATTAAGAACCTTCCATCAATAAGTTAGCAGCGGACAAATCATATTTCATATTTCATAACATAAGCATAAGTATGTGCCGGTGAACTTCTGTAGAGACGAGTTCCGATAACTTATACGTCTAAGACTTATACGTATTAAAATTAAAAAGTTTGAAAATTTAAAAAAAATAGTGCAGACAGTATTATAATTGTATAATTGTATAGTGTGCCTTCTAATAAAAGTTTAAAAAAAATATTAATTTTAAATTAAAGAAAAAAAATCATTAACTATAGTGATACTGTGCAGTAATTTAGTGTCAGTGCATAATCATTAGTGAGAATTATAATAAAGTTTTAATATAACCAACTTCAGCCAAAATCCCTTTACATTAAATAACTCTGCACATTGATGTTTAAAAACTACAGCACTTTTCATGATCAATACAAATTACGTATCATGTTTTTAAATTCAAAGTAATTTATCACTT
The DNA here is from genome assembly GCA_023159025.1 of Thereuonema tuberculata. NCBI lineage: Eukaryota > Metazoa > Arthropoda > Chilopoda > Scutigeromorpha > Scutigeridae > Thereuonema > Thereuonema tuberculata. The sequence continues at coordinate 2,380 of JAFIDM010016685.1, forward strand.
TGGCTTTTGCCCCAAACCCCCAAATCCTCCTGACCAAAAAATACTGTATTGTTATCTGTTCTGTGCTAGTGTTGTTACTATACCGTAGTAGTTAGTTCGAATATAGTACAGTATTGTGGCTATTTAGGCAATGCAGTTGTATAAGTTCCTTTAATATTTTATGTTCGCACAATGTGCAATTCGCTTAACATCTTATTGGACGGAACGTATTCAAATTATTATAAAATTAGTAACAATTATTTAACAACTATTCTGCTAAACGATAATTTTAGTGAGGTTTCTCATTATTAGATTTCTACGGAAAGTTTTGATCAAGAAAGATCTCTTCAATCTTTGATTTCGCATTCAAGATTTTAAGTGATAATTTCTATATTTTTCAACGCAGTAATGGAAATGTAGAGATGTTGAAAATAACTTTTCAATTAAGAAAGTCACTATTACGTAACAATGAAGATATCTGCAGTAATCGCTTCGCATGGAGATTTAAATGCATAGCTGCGTTTATTATTTAACTGTTTATTAAAAGTATACCAACAAACAGTTTGCTTAGCATTGTTATCTGTGTTGTCTACAATGACGAAATCATGAACAGAACAAGTGAATAGAAGAATACTCGTGACTTTTCGTCAGATCATTAAAGTGTTACTGCTTGGACAACGTCGTAGTAACACTTCCAATTCATTCAAAATTCCATGGAGTTATTAAATATCATTCCATAGTTTCCGTAATAACTCGTCAAAATCATGACATCCTAAAAAAAAATAAAAGATTACGGAAAAAGAACTTAAAAAAATTTTCATCAAAATATGAAGGAATATTAGCTTCCAAGAATTAGGTTCAACATGGGCGTCTGGAACTCCAAAGAATTTGTTTTCTTTTTTTTTTAATTTGACTTAATTAAATTCAAATCACTAATATTCAAGTTTATCAACTGTAAATATTTTAATCTTAACTATATATCTTAAAATTTTTAAAGAAACTGTTGTTAAGAGCAACATATTCCGAAATTGATTAACTAAGCCTAATCATTCGACTAGACATGGAGTTGGATTTCTAAATTTATTCAATATCTAAATACTAAAAGATTTTTAATCAGTTTTACTTTATTTCTTGCTGTTTTGATTTAGCATTTGTCCATTTCACATTTAGGAAAATCTCGGGAATTTCATTTGCAATTTGAGGTCAAGAATATTTTTTTAACCATGTAAATATTTAGTGTATTTCTGAAATTGGGTTTTTAAAAGATTTCGGCCACAATTTGAATACTGATTTTTAACCAAACTTTTCATTATTTTGCTGTAAATACGGAAAACTAGGGAATCCTGTTAGGTAATAACATATTTATGGAATACTCATGGAAATCTTCATTTTTATTCCCAGTTTTGAAAGTTTTCGGCTGCAATTTGAAGGCTGATCTTTATTAAAACGTTTTATTATTTTGCAGTAAATAGTATCACGGAAAACTAGGGTATCCTCTTGGGTAATCACATACTCATGGAAACCGTGATGGTTATTCTTAGTTTTAAGAATTCCAGATTTACCTATCAATCTTTTGATGAACAGGTTGAATACAGAATAGTTGTGTGCTCTGTAGAACATGATGAAGGCCGAAATTTGAATTTAAGAGTGATCACTTGTAATTTCACTGTCTTAATTAACACCTATACTGGATTGTGGAGAAAGATATAGGAACTAAGTGTTAGGGTCGTAAGGGTTATTTATTTTGGTTCCGAGGGCTACAATTGTAGTCACCTACTGCCCTGCCAATGAGTTCCATTAAATATATCTATTTTTGGAAGTACGCGAAAAGAAATCTTTGATTTTTGAATGATTTCTTTCGAAAATATCAAAAATATAGTGATTTTCCGTCAGATTATTTACCGTTTACATCAGGGGTGGCCAAACCGTGGCGCATGCGCCAAACGTGGCGAATTGGATGATAACAAGTGGCGCATTGCATCCTTTTTGGTTGTTAATAGAATTGTCGTTTTTTTGTTGGTTGTATGGTGCAACTGAACTCGTCTGTGAAAAAATTGGCGGATGGTATGCTTAAGGTTGGCCACCACTGGTTTACATAATTACCTCTTTCCTATTTTAAATAAGATACGATTTAAAAAAACCATTTACATTCTTAATTTACATTCTTATCGTCATTAGACATGCCGAATGATTCTGACCATTTCAAGTGCTAATTGCCATTTCAAAACCCATAACAAAAAGCAGCTTGCATCAAAATTCAAAACAATAGCTTTAATAAAAGAATTTAAAGACTTAGTTCTTGATTTTAGCTGTGTTAATTGACCAATGAAAGTTTCGTTCTAGAGAGTAATGAGAATTCATTAGGATTTTATTCCAACACTATTTCTCGATTTGTCTTTATTTACTCATAAAGCAGGTATTTCCGATAGGAGCCACAGAAACTAGGGCTGTGCCGTTTCAGAATGAGCTGAACTAAGCTGAGATCAGGTGTGAGGTGAGTTGCCTTCCCACCGTAATTCCTGGTACCAACTTAATTGGAGAATATGAAGACAAAAAAACTGTGACCTCAGCAGGCCTCGAATCTGGTTCCACCAGCTTTGTCGACCTACCTTTTGTGTTACTGAACCATTTAAGCTGCTCATTGTTTTCAAAATGAAAATAGTGTTGTTTCTTGCTTCCAGTTCTAAAGCAATGGATGCATTTCTGTATCAGGGAAAATAGTTAGTCTTACTTTGAACTAAATATTTTTTTACTAAATATTTGTAGTTAAAATACCACTAATTCTTGAATTTCATTAGTAAATTTGATTGAAAATGATTTAGGCGGAGATTTCATCTTCCGTCATTCATCGGAATCAGATGACCATGAGTAACGGACCGAACCTCATCAACGTAGCCGATGGCGAATGTATGACCACGTCTTCCAATGGCCGTGCTGATATTACCAGAGTTAGTGGACAAGATGCAGTGACGACAGTAATGGGCTCCTACGCCGAGATTTCGGCGACAACATGTCAATATATCCTGCAAGATCAAAGACCGCGATACCTTCCGTATCACAGGGCAATGCGTGACGATTAAGGTAGTTGGTATAGTATTCCTTTTATTTGTTAAGTGCTTAAGCATTGTGTGGTGGATAATATCGTACCAAATTTAAAAATATAATAATTTTAGAAGCAAATTAAAAAATATTTTGCTATTAATATATCATGTAAATCCGTGATTTCTTCCCACAGTTAAAAAAAAAAAATGCAGATTTACCTTATATTCTTTAGCAGTAAAGCTGAAGGAGAAATGTGAAATTTTAGTGCTATTATAGTTTTATTATTTTAGCTGTTAACATTTATTGCTGTTATGAAATAAGCTCCAAAAGCAGGTCGACATGGGGAAAAACTCCCAACAATTTTTATTTCAGAATCAATTCATTTCATATATAGCCATCCATCACACTTAAATCTAAAACTCGTTTTCCGTCATTTTGAAAATAACTGTAAGACTGCTTCACTGAAAGCTCACTTTTAATGTTCATCAGCAGTTTTAGTGAAGTGGAAATCTTATAACCCAAAAAAGCAAACCAAAAGCTTTCCTACCATTTAGCTGTATCGTAATTTGGGAAGTACTGAATAATGACCAATGGTTAGCTGTAGAAAATCCCGAGCTCAGAAATCATAATTAAGATTAAGTAAAATTACCATAAATTTCTGCAATAATATTTTAGATCCTGTAATAGCTACTAAAGATATGTAGATTTGGCCTATGTTTATAAAACTACTATTGTGCTCCCAGTGAATGATGGCCGCCCTGTTTTTGTGAGATCTGCGCTTGTATCATCGATTACTCTGGTCAGGCACTTCCATATGAGTTTATCACTGTACGTCGCCATTACGGTAAAGGCTTGTTACTTTGCAAAAGAGCATTGTATTTATAAATAATATTTATTTATTTATTTATATAAATACTTATTGTTAGCAACTGGTATTGAAATAACGGTAAATAGTCGAGAGAAGTTTTAATTTGGCGTTATCAACATGTCTTTGTCAGTGAAAACAGACGACGGGCGTCCATTGTGACAGGAAAACATAATTGATCAGCTACCGGAAGGGCTGCGCAATTCAAACTTCCGCCGGTCATCTTTCATTTTGAGGACAATATACAACTATTTGTTTCTCATTTTATCTGATTTATAATTTTATCAATTATAAAGCTAGTTATCTGTGAATGTTCAAAAAATATCAATGATTGATAAATCGTAATTACAGTAGTGAAGGTGAAAAATCAAAAATGTTTCGTAGTAATATGATATATAATATATATCAATTTGATATATTGTATTAAGCCTAAATGGAAAGGCCTCCACTGACTGCTAAGCTGCTTACAATGTTTTTTTTTGTTTTTTTTGTTTTTTACGTACGTCGGCTCTAGTAGCTTTAAAGTGCATTTAATGCCAATCGACACCATTTTCATAAATTGCTTTGTGACAGTTGTCATATCAGCGTGCATTAAAATCAACAACTGTTACAGCGTGGCTCAGAAGTTCTGATTCATCCGGCCTATTCACCAAATATTGCACCTTCGCATTTCGATTTATTTTGGTCTTTATAAATTATCTTAATGGAAAAAATTCAAATTCCTGGAGGACTCGAAAGGCTCCTGGAACACTTTTTTACACAAAACGTTAAAAATTAGTGGGAAGATGGAATTATGAAGTTGTCTGAAAGATGATAGAAGGTAGTGCAACAAACCGTTGAAGACGTTTTTCAAGAAAAGTATTGCTGAAAATAAAAAATGTCTTTTATTTTCACTTAAAAAAATCGATCGAAGTTTTTGACCAACCCAATATTTTGTGCACATAAATGGTTTTACTGTCGGCCTTGAAAGACAGATGGTATTGCGGAAAGTTTATCTATCAAAATTCAGGAATTTCTTAAAAACATTAAGTAAAATTGTTTAGGTGACCCGACCAATGCATTCAAAAAATTACAAAATCTATTAACCGAACAGTAATCAAGCAACTGAAGCATATATTTATTATTATTTTTTTAAATTTATTTTATTATTATGGGTCGCCCTTATATATATATGCTTTAGCACAAAATAACAATGACTTGTTTTAAGATTTCTGCTTTCTACCCAGAAGTTGTACTTTCCAAGCGATGAATAAAAACATTTTATTATCAATTTTTTTATTAATCAGTGTGTTGTATTATTCGAGCAGTGAAATAAAACAAATGATTTGAATATCTACAGAGTAACTTTTTTTTAATTAAAAACATTCTTTGTGTTAAGCTCACAATTTTTTAATTTTACATTTACTTTATTTTAAAGACAGATGAATCTGACCCTGAATGGGAATAGGATGCTAAAGAATTTGATGAACATGGAGAACCGATTGCTTGCTATTCCGGAGGAGTAAAATCTCATCAGAAAATTGAAGGAGAAGATAATGATTCTACAGATGATGATGATTCTACAGAATCATCAGATACTGAAGCATCTGATGTAGAATTCTGTACTACATAAGAAGATTTTTTTCTCTACTAACGGCGATTCAGAAGAGAATTCTGACCCGCCAGAAGAAACTAATGGACAGTTCCAAGACATAGTGGACATCGATGAAGTAGATGATAATGACAACAGATGAACCCTTCGGAAAGATCTCTTCAGAGTATAAAGAAATGCCGAACGAATCCGAAAATGAATACTATTGGACAGTGCTATAAGTGACAAGTGGGAAGAGGATGGGGAGTCAATTGATCTAGAATTTATTGAGAATAGACTTGTTGCTCGCTCTTCTCGTGCACTACCTAACTTCATTAGTTTCTACAGAGGCCGTCATCAGAAGGAGGACGAAATGGAAGTAAGTCACATATCTTCTTTTTGCAAAATTGGCTTATATTTTCGCTTAGATATTGAAGAATAAGGAAATTGCTTAAGCTTTGAAGATAATCTGGTCATTTTTAATTATCCAAACTTACTGAAAAAAGTCAAGAAAGCACTTTACTAATATATAAGTAAATGAAAAGTTTTACCTGAAGCTCCAGGTGATAGCAATTATTGAAAGTATCAATAAAATAGTCAATAGTTGAAAACTAAAATTTGTATTTGAATTTACAAAATAATATGGAACCTACATTATATAATTTGGGATTATTTTACATTGGTTCGAGAACAGTCTACAACAGTTCAGTTTTCAATAATAGACGTCAAAGCATTTCATGTAAGTCCCACGACTCGTTTGTATTTATTTCTGAACTGAACTATGAGCTTAAGAAGCAACTTTCTTTTTATTTTTTAAATTGTACATTACGTCTTTCTTACTACTAAACACTAATCGTTTTACAGCATTTGAATAATTGATTATTTGAAATATTTTAACATAATAATACAATTAATTAAGTAATTTCTGTTAAAAATTCGAAGATCAGTAGATTGATTATTTTTATTTAAGAGAAGATCCCGGTCTGTTTATTTGTTTATTTAATGTGATTAATTTCTTTTTTTGTTTATACAAAGAAGAGAGCCGCAGATACTGATATATTTACATATATTTACTTTTAAAATATTTGTTCAGTTGGTCGCTTACTTCATCTAACAGTTTTTTGAACATTAAACGACCAATCAGTGGTATTTAAATGTTTAGAAAAATTAACAAATTGTCTAAATGGTTGATGATTGTCTCTCTAGTTGCAGGACATTATACTCTTGAGTAGATTTTAATATGAAAAACTAATCTGTTGTGACTGGAATAGTAATGTATCACGATTTTACTACGGAACTACGTCGCTTCTTCGATGATAATTCAGTATAATGACAAACGATATAACTGAATGCTTCAGTCAATTTGTTAGATCTTACTCGTCAGGTTAGATTAAATGTGTGATGATAAAAGAGTACTTCACGGTATAATTAAGTATCGAAATTATAGTTCTTCCGAAGTACTCTTTTATCACAACTTTTTATATAACCTGAAAATGAAGAAACCAACCTATGTATATAAAAGAAAAGTTGATTTTTCTTGCCCTATCTCATCTGAAACCATAAGATTCAGGAATATAAATAAGTTGACAAATGTTATATATAATATTGAGAATACTCACATTTTCATTTTTATCTACGTGGATCAACCGGACGTCCCGGGACGTCTCGCGACATCCCAGATCTCCAAAATGCTCACATGTTCATTTTTGCCTGCGTGAGTAATGTGACTTATAAACAGGGCCTCGCGTGGGCAGGGCGACCGGGGCGATCGCCCTCGGCGCCGCGGCTCGGGGGGCGCCGCGGCAACGGTAAAATGAGACTGGTTTTTTTTTTTTTTGGTTGTTGAATTGGAGATTGAGGGGGCGCCTGATGAAATCTTGCCTTGGGCGCCGCGGCAACGGCAAAATGAGATTCCGGTTTGTTTTTTTGGGGGTTGTTGAATAGGAGATTGAGGGGGCGCCTGATGAAATCTTGCCTAGGGCGCCGCTGCTGGGGGGGCGCCGAAGCAACGGCAACAGGAGATTTTTTTTTTTTGGTTGTTGAATTGTTTTTTTTAAGTTGTTGAACCTGGAGATTCGTTGTGTTTTTTTTCTTTTTTGGTTGTTGAATTGTTTTTTTTTTAGTTGTTGAACCTGGAGATTCGTTGTTTTTTTTTTTTTATTGGTTGTTGAATTGTTTTTTTTAAGTTGTTGAACCTGGAGATTCGTTGTGTATTGTTTTTTTTTGGTTGTTGAATTGTTTTTTTTTTGGTTGTTGAATTGTTTTTTTTAAATTGTTGAACCTGGAGATTCGTTGTGTATTGTTTTTTTTTGGTTGTTGAATTGTTTTTTTTAAGTTGTTGAACCTGGAGATTCGTTGTGTTTTTTTTTTTTTTTGGTTGTTGAATTGTTTTTTTAAGTTGTTGAACCTGGAGATTCGTTGTGTTTTTTTTTTGGTTGTTGAATTGTTTTTTTTTTAGTTATTCAACCTGGAGATTGCGGTTTTTTTTTTTTTTTTT
>JAFIDM010016686.1:0-16471 GCA_023159025.1 Thereuonema tuberculata
AAAGCTACATTGTAATTACATTAGTAAATTTTTGGCTTTAAAAAAAACTCTTTTTTCTCTTTTATTTACACTGTTGCTAAAAATCCAAAACTACGTGTCTTTATATAGGAATTATTTAGGAAAACAGGTATTACTGAAGTTAATTCCAAATTCAGATAAATAAGTCCTCAGATAAATAAGTCCTTTTTTATATGTATCTCTAAAGAATACAGGAAAAATAAAAAAAAGGTTATCAGGGTGTGGTAACACGAAGGGGATATGCTTAAAACAAATAGTCAACAAGTATTCGCAAAATAATTCTGAGGAATCTCTACACACAAAGAAAAGTTTTTTTTTTTTTTTTTTTCTGGTTCTACCTTCTTCCAAACCATATGACACGGAAATACAAATAAGTCAGCAACTGTTAGGAATAGTATTGAGAATGCACACACTTTCATTTTTATCCACTTACCTCAACCGACAGTCACGTGACTTACAATCAAACATCAGGTCTCAGAGAGGGTCTCCGTGTCGAGGTTGTGAGAAAACGGTCGCGGTTACTGTTGGTGACAAAATAATCTAAGAATCCAAGATCACGTGATAAAGGTTTGTTACTATACAATGAAGTAATAGTTTAGTTTATTTTTTGACTGAAGAATAAATGGAATGAGAGCTGATTTAAACTTCTTTACAAAGTTAGGTGTTTAAGAACTTTGACATTAGAAATTGCATTTTTCCAGTCAGTAATATTTTCAGACAAAAAAAAAATAAAAAGCTTTTTTTTTTGTTTCAGATTAAATACTTTTTTCTCTGTAACGCTTTTTCTAAAAAGTAACGAAAATTTAGAATCTATTTTTAAAATTTTTTGTTTTTGTTTTTTTACATAAAAAAAAAAGAAAATATAACAAGATTTTTGGAAAGAATTCACTGAGCATTTTCATAAACAAAACAAGACAAAAGAAATTTCAAAAGAAGACAGTCATAAACGTATAATTTCATTTATAAAATATATGAAATTATAGATCTAATTTAAAAAATTGATGAAAATAACACTTTCTTTCTTTCAGAGAAATACCGATTCAAATATCCAATGAAATATTTCGAAAAAACTAAATTTACTTTTCCGAATTAATGGTTATAATTATACCACTTAGAGGAAAGTTGGCTAATACGGGGAGTTTTTTTTAGTAGCTCGTAGATTCGGCCTAATTAGAGAAATAATTCGAAATTTTGCATCTAGTGCTTCTAAATATATATTAGATGGTATTGTAATGTATTTCCATCCATCTTTACCTTTAGTTTTTTATGTATTGACAAATTAACAAAAACACATGACCTCCCCATATTGAAAACAGGGTGTCCTAATATGGGAAGGTAAATGTTCTGAATATGAGGTAATGCTTTATAATGTAAAATTTCGATTATGATTTTTTTTTATTTTTTTTATTCTCTTTTATTTGAAGATTTGTAGCATGCAATACAATAACATCATTCAAGACAACGTTAAAAATTAAAGATAAAGATGTCATTTACTATGAACAGCAAAATAAAAAAATGAATATCGACTTTACATCATCTATGTATTTGCTTCGGTTAATAGACTGTTAGTCTAATTATTTTCTTTTCTTTCGTTTCTAATCCTTAATCTAAATCCTGTGGAATTTTTAAGCTAATTTCGCGATCTGAGCTTTTCGTCGAGGGGTTTGTCTGGCTACTGAGTCCATAAAGAGGACGAAACGGCCGTCTCAGACTCCCACCGATGAAATCTCAGGGGCGAAATCTTTTGAGTTTCTTTTGCACCTTCTTGATTTTTTTTCTTTATATTTATTCGGGCGCATTATTTTATCAAATAAAAGCTTATAATTAAGCAAATAAAAGGAATATATTTTTAAATTAAAATATAACGTTTCTTTCTGGTTTTAAACTACAGCGAGAACTGTTGTCTTTCACGCCTTCTAGTTGACCGTCAATATGAATAAATCTCGCTGAGGAGTCCAAAAAGGACGAAACAGCTGTTCTAGATTCCCGTTGAGGATAGTTGAGAGCGTGAGTGATTTGGCAATCTCATTATTGCTTTTACGTTTCAGCTTGTGCAAGTATAAACTCTCCCACGAGTTAAAAACCAGTTAAAAATTTGTTTTAATTTAAATAGCAGAAAAAAAATCAACTTAGAAATTAATAATTGTGGCCAAATTTCCGATATCCCATGGTAAATTCTTAATTTAAAAAAATCATCATCATCATATTATTATGTCAAACATTTAAAGACCATAGAACTCTGAACCAGACACATCTGTAAATTTATAATTATTAATGAAAAATAGTAATGTATCAAAAACGATAGAAGTTATCACAATTCTAAATTTCATATTGCCGAAAATCTGGACCTTTCGTATGAATAGATATTTCGTTTTATTTCATTCACGTTTCTACAAAATAAGTGTTTTTGTGTTTACTAATTTAGTCTCTTTTAAAAGTGTTTTTTTTTTGTTTTTTTTAATTATCAAATATTCATCTAATTTTACTTAATTTAAAAAGAAATCTTAAAAAGCAGTTTATTAAAATTAATTACATTTTTAGATTTAAGCATTTAGATGCCCTAGGTTCAAAGCTTACGTAAATCGCTTGAAACAAATGTTTTTTTGAGTTTTCTGTTTTTTGTTTATGGTATTTTTTGCTTTCTATCGATGTCGTTTTTAATCAGTATTTTTTCTTTCTTAACTGAAATTCGTTTGTTTTAAATGAACTAATTGTTTGCAACGAAATCTAACACGTTAAATGATTCTAATTCAAACTAGGGGTAATATGAATATTGAGGACGTATCTAAATGGAATAGAGGTCACTTTGTTTTTGAAATATCTGCAGCTACTGTATCGCAAGAAATCAGTGCGTCAGCATAGAATATAAGCTTCATCCAAATAATTTTTTAGTTTATGTCAACTTTATAATCTCTCGAAAATAGATAACTAAAGTCATTGCTAATTAGAAGAAGCTGTGAGTTAATTGATACTCCATTAAAATAAATAAAAATAATGATCTTGTTTGTTAGTGTTGCTTCGAAGCTAATTTGCGTAATTTAAAGTAATTCTTATTCTTAGAAGCAGTTGATGAGAAATTTATTAGAAAAACATTGGATTATTATATTTAGATTTTTCGATGCTTTTCTTGATCGAAGCTTACTTAATATCAAAACAAACGTCGTTTTTTTTTTGTTTTTTTTTTAATTTTCTCTGGTTTGTTTTATTTACGTTTTTCTTTCTGTCACATTTTTAAAGAGAATCTCTACATTGATTATAAAATTCTTTCAAATTGTTTAGGTTGGTTTGGCCGTTGACTCAAGATAAGTAGGATATTGACTCGATGTGTAGGAAAATAAAGAAGGAATATAAAAAAAATGGGATCAGTAAATAAATTTAACTAGGACAGAACAGACAGTGATGAAGATTTAGAATTTTATTATCGATATTAGAGTTCTATTCTTTAAAATAAAATAGCTGCTGACAGCTGGAAATTTTACAGCACATAAATTAGACAGTTCAGGAAACAGTTCAAGTTATCACAATTCTAAATTTCATATTTCCGAAAATTTGAACCTTTCGTATGAATAGATATTTTGTTTTTATTTCATTCATGTTTCTATAATACAATATAAATATCTGTGTTTATTACTTTAGTCTCTTATAAAAACAAGTCTATTTATTAAAAATTATCAAATATTCATCTAATATTACTTAATTTAAAAAGAAATGTTAAAAATCTGTTTATTAGAAGTTTATCAAAATTCATTGAATTTTTAGATTTAAGCATTTAGATGCCCCAAGTTCGAAGCTTACGTAAATCGCGTGAAAGAAATGTTTTTTTGAGTTTTCTGTCCTTGGTTATTGTACTTTTCGCTTTGTATCGATCTCGTTTTTAATCAGTATTTTTACTTTCGTAACTGAAATTCGTTTGTTTTAAATGAACTAATTGCTTACAAAGAAATCTGACGCGATAAATAGTTCTTATTCAAACTAGGGGTAATATGAATTTTGAGGACGTATCGAAAGGAAATAAAGGTCACTTTGTTTCTGAACTATCTGCAGCTACTGTATCGCAAGAAATCAGTGCGTCAGTAGGAAATATTGAACCTCTCCATAAAAAATTTTTTAGTTCATCAGAACATTATAATATCTAGAAAACAGAAAAATTAGCTCATTACTCTAGTTTATGTCGTTTTCATTTTGTTTTCATTTTGCCGACGACTTCAAAAATGACGTAATGTAACCTTCTGCCAGAAGGAGCACATGATGTCAGTATCAATATTTTGCCTTTAAAATGAAATTAACCGCATTCAAGACGGTTGTGTTAAAACAATTTGAGAGGGAAAAAATATTTAAATTTTGTTCTAATTTTATTTAAATATCTAGATTTTAAGAATTTTTATGAAGCTTTTCTTTAAAATATCAAATTATAAACAGAAACCTAGAAAGAAATTATGGTTTATCATTAGGGCAGAATTTTTTTTTAATACAATTATTAGTTCTTAATATTTGTGTTGTGTCGTTCATTATTAGTATAGATTACATCACACACACACACACACATTATAAATATATATTGGCACAGAAATTTTTAAATCAAAAACTTTTGAATCTATTACTTTAGAGAAATCCTTTACAATTATTTATAAAGACATGTTATACACACATGCAATTTCCATTAATAAATACATATATGATTTTTTGAATCCATCTAAACTTTTATTTAGTTCAGGAATTTGGAGTAGTTCTACAAACTTTAATCTAAATGATTCATTCGTCCATTACTTTTATAATCTACGAAAAACGATATTAATTTTTTTGTATTCTACATTATAAAAAAAAGGTAGATAATTATATACAGAAGGTCAACAACAATCTATTATCTCCATTATAAAAGAAAATATTTTTGTTTCCCTTGTATGATAGATATTAACGTTTTTATTTCCTTGCATTGTTGATATTAACCTTTTTTTCCGTTAAGTTTATTCTTCATTTCTGAAATGAACAGGTGATATTCACTGACAATCATATATTTTTTTTTTAATTACACCTGGTTGGAAATATGGAGTGAATGTTAATATTCAGTTACAATCATAATTTTATTGTTGTTTTTTTTTTAAAAGTCCAAATGAGAGGGAATATTGCATGACTGTTCACAATCATTAAAATTCATATTTTTTTTTAAGTTCACTTGAGTGGGAATATGGAATGAACTGTGAATATTCAGTGACAATCATTATTTTATTGTTTTCAGTTCACAGGAGAGGTGTGAGTGGGAATGTGTTCTTGCTATGTATTCAAAATGATAATTTTCTTTTTGTAAATTGTAGACAGAAAATAAAAACCGAGCTAAGTGCCAAAACAATCGATTTCCATTTTATTGCTAAAGTAGGGTCTGTGTGTCTAGGCCAGTGTAGGTAAAAACCCAGCTTTATTATATTCAGTCTGCAAGTACTCCAAACTTTAGCCAATTGTTAGACTTTCACTATAGCGAGTATTGGATTTCACAAAGGGTTTTGCTCTTTTTCTCAGAACTAAGATTTTGGCACTTAGCACGGTATTTACACACACATATATACACACTTTTACAGGCCACAAATCACTAAATATGTCGTCTTTTTTAAGCTGAAACCAATTATAAATTATGATTGAAAACTAGACTAAGCTTTTAGAAAAAGAAATTTATCATAAAGAGTTACTGGAAGTACGAGAACGTAGACGGAAGTGCAGAGACGTTTTAGAATGGAGTTTCACACAGATCCACCAACGCGATTGCCAGCATTAGAAATAGATTTGAAGCAGAAGTAACTGTTGAATATGTCTGCAAGCAACTACTGGACAACTGAGAATCTCCAGACCCCATTGATGTCAATCTGTCCAACTGTCTCTACATAGGAAATTCAAAAAGAGAATTGGGCATCCGCAAAAATGAACACGTAAGCGCTGTAAAACACAGAAATAAAGCATATGGCACCGCCTCTCAATGCATAACAACAGGCCATTCCCTTGACACACAAAATATTGAAATATTTGGACAAAGAAAAATCAGATATTTAAGAGAATTTTATGAATCGGGGATGATTCGTCTACTAAAAAGCTACAATCAAGATTTATCAACTAAAAATGTACTTGAATACGGCCTATAATGAACTCATACGTCATCCACTCAACAAACACGTCACAACATAAGACTGTTTCCAGCCATGACTACAAAAAAAAAGAGCTATATCCAACCATTACTACTTCCAACTGTGACCATTCACAACCAAGATTTACCAACAAACACATTACAAGAAAAGACTGATTCCTGCCACGCATCACAACAAAGTAATATATCCAACCATGACTATTTCCAACCGTGACCATTCACAATCAAGATCACAACAAAGACTATTTCCAATCGTTACGGGAAATTACACATAGCCGACATGTTCCATCAAAAAGACAAACTTCAAAGATAAAGGGGAACCCAGACTACAAGAAGGAACCTGGAATGAAGTTCCGAAACGTCTCGTGTATTATTTAGGTAACTAATTTTACATACCTTTCAAGTGCCAATGTAGTAGGCATTTATAATATTTAATAAAATGGCACGTTAAATAATCTTATATCATAATGAAAAACTTTATTTATTATGACAAATGACAATAACGTATTGGAAGACTGCTTTTTTTTGTTTTTCTCTTTCTTTTCTTAATTTCTTTATTTAAAAATTTTTGAAAACTTTTAAAAAACTTATAAAAATGATAGGATTATATATATTAATTTAACATAAAAACAAATGGATAAATTTACTGCATATTAATTTTAAAAAATTTAATTAATAACTTTACATAAAAGTGTTATTGCTCTTGATAAATAAGAACAGTTATCAGTAATTAAACATTTTCAGGATTTTTTTTGAAACCATATTCGTATATGGAAGCAATTGATATTTGATTATTATAGGAATTGAGACAAGTAAGGATAAAATAAGATTCCATACATTTTCTTTAGAAATCTTGTTTATAGTTAGCTACAATCAGTGGATTTTCATAGTCAATATGATGATGAAATTGAAAAGAATGCACAACAGTTAAATAGTCGTTATTATGCACTCTAATAAGCTGTGCGGTATTCCGCTATCTGGTCAGGGAGGGGTCGACCGGTCTCTCCCAAATAAAATCATGGGTTATCTTTAAACGGAAGAGCATAAACAACTCCTTGAGGTACATAGTTTTGCGACTTGTTTTTTGGAGTTAACAATGAAGAAATAATTTCTACAGGGAGCTGTAAGTACAATATTGTGTTTCTTGCAAATCTTCTTTAAAACAGGAAAAAGATCTGAGTGATAATCTATTGAACAAATTTTTGAGATTTCTTAAAGCTTTTTGGCATATCATTAACGTAACATTTTTTAATAGCTCTTTTAAAATGCCTCTCAATAAACCATCTGGGAAAATCATTACATAATAAAAGACTGTGAATTTTGCACAATTCCACATCAAAATTACTGATAGAGCTAGATAAACGGAAAGCCCTAATAACTAACATTGAAATCAAATTTATGTTAAATTCCAAAGGCGCATATGAATAATAGTTCATTGTGAGACCTGAAAACGTCTTCTTTCTGTACACTGCTGTTTGGAAGGAATCACCAATTCTGGAAACCAATACGTCGAGAAACGGGATAGTAGAATGCTGCTCCTCTTCAATCTCGAACGTGATGTTTTCATGTACTTGCTGAAATACATCTTTGATGCCATGGATGATAGTGGATTCCGCATAACAGATGATGTCATCCACGTACCGATTGTAAATAGGGATATGCACTTGCCCTATATCAAGAAGTGATAGTGCTGTTTCTTCTATGTAGATCATTGACCATTCACTGAAATTGAGGGAGAGATTGGCACTGAAAGAAAAAATTGATGTTCTTGAAGTTGCTCAAAAGAAAAGTTGAGTGTGTGTTGTCTTGCTGAACGTTTTAAAGTTGGAAGATAAGTGAACTTTTGAAGGACAAAGATGAAAATAGAAAAATGTGGATGGTAAATTCAAATGAAAATTCGAAGAATTTGAAGTTTCGTAAAACTGAAACAAGCAAAATCGACGAAATGGTGATAAAATGGTTCCGCTTTGCTCGTGCACAGAACATTCCTGTAAGCGGTGTTTTCCTTCAAGAAAAAGCCAGAGAAGTTGCTGAAACTTTAGGCTTGGACACGTTTAAGGCATCAAATGGATGGCTAGAAATTAATTTTCTATATACTGTAATTAATTTTGTCATTATTTTAAGTAAGACAAACGGATTAGCACTCATTTAAAAAGGAATACAGTAAATAATTTGCAATTGCTCATATTCTCTCCTATAGCAATTATAATTATAGAAATTTAATTAAAATTGTAAGTAATTTTTCATTTAATGACATGCTATAAGCTAAAAAATTAAAAAAGACAGTCCTCCCGAATAGCGGACACCTCCCAATAGCGGACAAAACTTCCGGTCCCGTGACTGTCCGTTATTCGGAGGTAACACTGTATTAAATTGTCAACTATTAAAACACAATATTTAAAAATATATTAGAAAGATATCACCACGTTTCGCACCATCAGCTGTAAAGGTCCTTTATCAAGTGTGTCCCTCGTTAAAAATTAATCCTCCGCAAATGGATTCGTTATCAGAAATGACCATCTGTTGGATTCTGGGCGGAAGCTCTAGTTGCCCCTGGTGTTGAAAAACTTATATCAACACCAAGGGCAACCAGAGTCTCCGCCCAGAATACAACTGATGGTCATTACTGATAACGAATCTTTTTGCGGAAGATCAATTTTTAAGGAGGGACGCACTTGATAAAGAAGCTATTACAGCTGATGGTTCGAAACGTGGTGATAACTTTTTAATATATTTTTATATGTTATGTGTTTTTAATAGTTGACAATTTAATAAATTCAAAAACACGTTAAAAAATTGAATTATAATTGTAATTGAGGATGCGTTGTTTAAATTGAAAGTACTATTGATTGGCGCGTAAAACTCAAGCCGTTGTAATTTAAAAGTCAAGCATAATTACTAGTGCCGCAGTGAGTTCATTTAGCATGTGGAGACGCTTCCTCCTCCCCCCTTTTGCGTCTATCAGGAGACTCTGAATAAGTGGTCAGAAGCCACTTGAACCGGAAGTGGTCACACTGGATCGAAGGTGTCCATGTATTCTTTCTCGGCATAGTCGATTTAGTATAGTTGGGCTCAAATTTTGTTCTATTACCTTTATGCTCCTGACAAAGTTTACGGCCACAAATCCGGAAGCACTAATTGTCCCCGAATTTGTTTGCCATGGTAAATTCAATGGTTAGGGCCCGGTAGCCGAGTGAGTAAGGCGCTTGGCTGAGGGTTGGAGGTCGCGGGTTCAATTCCCGGTCTCGGCGGAGACGGGAATTTTTCCACGCTCCATTCTCCTCCAAACGGGTCCTGGGGCCTACCCAGCCCTCTGTAGAATGGGTACCGGGTTTCTTTCCCGGGAGTTAAAGGCGGGCGGGCGTCGGGCTGACCTCCCGACCTCAACCTAGTCCCGTTGGTCAAGTAACGCCGGGACCTTACCTCTCGCGAGCCCTTGGGCCTGCATAGGCCTGTCGTGGCATCCTTTAACTTTTTAACTTAAATTCAATGGAGACTTGACTCATGGGGTCCCGAATCCCGGTTTCGGGTTAAGGAGGGCTTTACAAACAAAATGCACACATACATACATTTAGACACCAGAATCCTAATAACTCCTCCTATAGGATCGTTAAAAGTAAATTAATCTATATTTGAATCTTAAATTGTGCGATTGGATTTCATCCAAAAAAAACCAAAAAACAACATTACTTTAAAAATGTAAACAGAATCATTGTTGATTCTGTTTACAGAAGCTGGTTCTGCATTCTTTAAAAAGTTTAAATAGAAGTAAAGTCTATAAACTACATATCAACTTTGATTTTTCTGAGTTCAGAATTAAATGTCAAAAGAAATTTATTTTTAAAATATTATTAAAATAGTGAGTCAATTTTACTGAATTTTACCAAAAATGAGCATAGACTTGATTAGAAAATATATAGTAAATAACATCCACTTACTTAGCTTCCATGTCGATGGGTTTTTGAGATCTTGAACTACAGATGTGTTTCTATACTCACAGGCAGTTTTCAGAGGAACAGTTTTCTGTTATGCATTTATTTTTGTAGAAATAAAATATGAATTTTAGTGCAAAATAGAGATACAATACTTACTATAGATTGAAAAAAATTATTTACTCTTAAAATATACAAATGGAATAACCTTTATTTGTAAAATGATTTTATTACAAGTGATTTTATCCATTGGATGGATCATTTTTACAATTGATTTTATTACAAGTTACTTTAAACTCCAGAATGTCTCTAAAAAAATGTTTTTGGGATCGGGAACTAGAGATGTTTCTAAACTCACAGGTTTTTAGGTCATTGCATTTTTGCTCAGAGGGACAATCCTTACATTCTGTTACACATTTATTTTGTAGAAATAACTAAAAATGTTAGTACAAAATAGAGTTATAATATTTACTATAGATTAAAAAAAAATACGCTTTATTTCTATTTGTATTTGGATTTGGAACAACCTTTATTTGTAAAAATGATTTTATTACAAGTTACTTTAAACAACAAAATGTCTCTAAAAATATGTGTGCACAATTTTACAGGCCACAAATAACTGAAAATATGTTTTCTTTTTAATCTGAAATCAATTATAAATAATGGTTGAAACTAGACTAAACTTCTAGAAAAAGAATTTATTATAACGTGTTACTGGAAGTAAGACAACGTAGGGGAAGTTCAGAGACGTTTTAGAATAAGTTTCTCACAGATCCACCAACGTGACCTACCATTGCTAGCATTAGAAGTAGGTTTGAAGCAGAAGTAACTGTTGAATATGTCTGCAAGCAACTACTGGACAACTGAGAACCTGCACACCGCGTGTGATCTTAGCAGAGTTACAGCAAGAGTGAGTTGTTAGCATTAGGCCTAATTGGACCTTTCTTTTTTGACAACACTGCAACTGGTGCTGTTTATTTGAAATTACTACAGGAATCGATCATTCCATGCTTTGATGAGATATTTGGGCATGAAGAGAAATTTTATTTTCAGCAAGATGGAGCACCTCCCCACTACCATCGTGATGTAAAGGTCTATCATGAGGAAAATCTGCCGAACAGATGGATTGGGCAAAAAGGTTGATTAAAAACGCAACCCCTTCGTTCATCAGATCTCACACCAATGGACTTTTTCTTATGGGGACACCTAAAACATAATGTTTATCGTGCAAAATGTGTAACAATCGATGGAATGAAGGCAGCCATTGAAAGAGAATGCTTCAAAATCCCAAATGAACTGCTTAATGCTATGTACATCTGCATGGAACTGCGTTGTCATCAGTGTCAGGCCCAGAACGACTATCAGTTTGAATTCAGGCGCAAGCTTAAGATAACTATACATCATATCTTTTTAATTTCAGTTATAAATCTTGAATATATCTTAATTGATCTTCTATTAGTATCTATTCAAAGTATACATTTTTTTGCGACGCCCGCTATATGAAATAAAAAACAGAAGTATTCTTTTTGAGCTTTTCTAAACTTTTCTCTATTTTTCTTTATTTTTTTTATTCTAACTGATTAATAAAGTTTCAATATATCCTAGTAGTAGATCAGTATATTTTTGAAGTATTTCTAGTAATATTTTATTGTAAAAGCTAATTAACAAAGGTTTATTGGGGAAAAAAGTTCATACCAATTGAGTTACACAGATCATTACACAAAATAACCAAAAGTTATTGCCAGTATAAATTACACAGCACCTGTTGATAGAAACTACTTGTTTCTGAGATGCCTGGAATTGTCATCTTATTACAACGAAATAAAATAAATAGAAAACAAACTTGATTAAATTCATGGCATTCGCTTTTGAGGGAGAGTATTTTTTCGGGGATCTTCAGGGTTTTTTTGACAATAAAGCCCAGCTTCTCTTATTTATTTAACGAACTATTTGAAAGCTATTGTGATAGAGACCAAAATTGGTAGCTATTGCGTTTGTCCTGTCCATCCGTCCGTGTCTGTACACCTTTAAACAACTACCCGAACAGAAGGTCGGATCGACAAAGGGACTTCGCCATAGTGTTCAGACGCCGAAGCATTGCCTGAAAGAATGAGGTATTTTAGGCGCCAACTTTCCCCCCACCCCCCACCCCAACACAAACGATCGAGATATTTAGCATTGCTGTCATTTTACCCTCCTAACAACTCTCGAACGGAAGGTCGGATCGACAAACGGATTTCATGATCGTGTTCAGAGGTCCAAACATCATATGAATAGGGTATTTCTAGGGGCCATCACCCCACCCCCCATGTTCGAGATATTTGGCATTGTTTTCATTGTATTTCCGCTGTTAGCTAAAATGTCAGAAATGCAACCATCTAATTTCAATTGTCAGCTATAGCGGGAACGGTACGTTCTCGGACTCATATGCTTAAGGGTGTCGGTTCGACTCTACTGGGGTTGTTTTCTTCTTTTAACCTTTTTTTCTCAAATGCCCGCGTGGATTTTTTTGGTTTTTTTATTGTTTTACTACCGTTCTTTTTATTAATATGGGTCGCCCTAAAAATTATGCTTTAGTATAAAATTTTTATGTACTTATTTCGTTGAGTCTTTTTATTATCAAGGTTTAGAAAAATTATATGAATAAAAGATGAAAACAGATAGAGACTTAGTTGTTAAAACTTGAATTCTGCATAAAAATCATCAGAAAACGCTTTCAGTAACGAATGTCTTACTGTTGATTATAAATTTCAGTTGGTAAATTCAGTTGTAACTGCTAATATCAGTTTCTATTTGTGACTATCTCCCAAACAACTATTAACCAATAACTACAGATTATGCAGTGCCTTAGCTTATTTAAATTACTATCTTTAAAAAATTTAATAGATATTTAGTGAATTAATTGCAAATTTCTTAGTATAATGTGTATTATTAAAAAAAAATGTGCGTGAGCAACAATTGAATTACGCAACAATTCTTACGCGCATAGCCAAGCAACACAAATATTTTTTTATCGTAAACTCAACTGCGCAAATTTCCGGCTGTTACAAATGGATTTCATTAGTGTATTGCTTGTATTTTTTAGAATTTAAACCTCGTAACAACTTACTTCTTCTAACATATAAACAAATGAAAAACATCGTTTCTTATTATACTTCACTTCTGTTCGTTAAAATGGAAGAAAGATGTGTATTTTATTTTTTCTCCTGAAGAAAATACCCGTTCAGGGTGTAGAAATATTGAGAAACCATAAAGATGTTTAATACTGTAAGAAACGATGTTTTTCATTGATTTAAACCTCATTTTTTTTTTAGTTTTTGTAGAGAATTTATTTTAGTAACTATTATAAAAATAAATAATTAATTAATTACGAAGGCTTGAAATAAAATTTAAGTCTAATTATGTAAATGTTGAAATTTAAATACTGCAACGTCATCATCAGAATGGCCATTTAAGAAAGCATGGAACCTCGTTTTGAGAGTATTGGCGGAGGAGCAATTGGCTCGTGTCTTGTGTAGCCGGAGCAGCCAAACATTATAGCAGTCGACACGACGACGGATATTTTCAAAGAACCAGAGAAGTTGCCCAGAAGTTACATCAGCATCAGAGGCTGAAAAACGAAGAGTGAAGACAGCAAATGCTTATACACATCGTGGGAAACTGAGAAGGTACAGATAGTCATTCAAACTATTGCAGTCACCCAGAGAGGCAATTGCAGTCGACAACGTGGAAAATTCCGAAGTTCAACTGTTCTAGTCAACGAACGGAATTGTGGGAAATACTCCAATCAGCTGATGAGGCAAATGATGTGCTCGCTGAACGGAACTAAAGATAAGTGAAGAAAGCGTCGTTGTAAATACAACTTGTGGAATCTTCATAACGTTGGAAATAGAAGGTCTTCGAGTTGAAGCAAACTTCATTATCAACGGATTTAAATTATGTGCGTAGGAACGAGCGTTACCTGAAGGATACATATGAAGATTCAAACAACTAGATACTTCAAAGCTGTAAGTAAAGACTTTTATTTAGCGAATAAATTCAAAGCTATTTATTCGAGAAGAATTAGTTATTCAAGGAAATTAAATTTAACAGAAGACAACAATTAAAGACTTAAATCAGCACGATAATTAAAAGGTTTAATTGTCGTAATTATCAAGAGGAGCAGCAATATCTAAGAAGTGTTATTTATTGATTCAGTGCAAAGTGAATTTGAAATGCATTGATAAATTCAAATTAAATTATGTGCATATTAATATTTTTGTTCAGTGCTCCAAAATGAATAGTGTGAAAGAAAATATTACCTGTCTTCAAGTGTTAATGATTAATATCCAGTTGCAGTTAAGAGGAAAAATAAATATCGATCTGATATTTATTTAAGAAGAAAGCAGCGAATTGAATTCAACGAGTGTGTGAATATTCAACCTGTTTCCAGTCATAAACTTTATCAAGAACTATTTCAATTGTTAAAGAACTTTTAATTATTTTATTTCTGAATGCAATTCGAGGATATACAATTTCGAATCTCAAGTATTCAAATACTTTTAATAAAAGATATTTCTTTTAAATATTAAGTGTCTTTGTTTTATTCTGTCTTGAAAAGAAAAAAAAAATTCTGCTAATTCTCAACTATCCCCTAATTTTGTTGTTAGGTTCCATCAAGTCGTCTACGACTTCTGGTGACCTCATGCACTAAGGCTCTCCAAACAGATCTATCATTTGCTGCATATCGTAGTTGTTGCAAAGAATTCCCGGCAGCTTCCTTTATATCTTCCAACCATCTTCTTCGTTGTCTTCCTCTTCTTCTCTTCCCCTCTACCTTCCCAAGCATGTAGTTTTTAGTTTTAGTTTTTAGATAAATTGATGTAATTTGTTTTTTTGGAAGATTTTTTCCCTTACAAATAAATGGGAGGTTTTCGGAACAAAGCGACTGGTACCCATCTATTAAAAAAAAGGTAATATTAAAAAACAAAAAATCCCATTTGAAAAATCAATCAGGAATTATAAAATAAATCATTGTAATCATGATTTTTTGGATTAAAAAAAAAAAAAGCCTAATTCTACAAAATTGGGATTCCAGATTTTCTGAATTAAATTTTACAACGTTCTTACAAAACCTTACAATTGCAACGTTATTTATTCTCCAACCAATTTTATAAACCGCGGAAAGAATTTAAAGTAATTAACTAAAAAAATAATATTACAAAAAGTTAAATATAAAGAAACCCAATACACATTTGTTATTAGAATCTTTTGGATCTGGAATGTAATTTGGTTTACATTCTCATTCTGTCTTAGCGCTGTTACATTGCGTGTTGTCTTTACAGTTCACATCTTTGCACTCTTTTAAAATAAAAACCTCAATAAATTTCTTATGTGCACGTAATTAAAGAAAAAGCGCCTAAAATGTCTAAACACATTAAAATTTGAGAACAATCTTCAAACTGAAATCTCAAGACAAGCCTGTTTCACGCTTATTTGACGATCATCAATTGAGTGCAGTAAGAATGAACAAAGCAGGTCTCATAACGGAGGTGTATTTGAGGATGAGTGGGAAAAGAAATAGAACCTCCTTAAATCTAAACTTCTTCTTTTCTTCTTCTTCCTAGCGTTAGTCCCGTGGTCTGGCAGGGTGCGGTTTTCGGCACATCCGTTTCAATTTGGCTCGATCCAAGGCGTCTTGGGGGGCAACATTCATCTGTTTCATGTCTTCTTTAATATGGTCCACACATCGTTTTTTTGGGGCGGCCACGTGGTCGCTGGCCAAGAGGGTCGAGACGCATGGCGGTCCTCGCAACTGAGTATTCATCACTGCGTACAACATGTCCATAACATCGGAGTCTTCCTTCTCGCATTTTTATTATGATTGATGCCACTCCCAATAGTCGTCGTACATCTTCGTTCATTGCATGGTCGAATCGTGTCAGGCCAAGACGCCATCTTAGCATTCGTATTTCCATAATATGGAACACTTGTTCATGTTTCGATGTTGCTGGCCACTGGGCGTACCACTGTTTTATAAATTTTTGATTTAAGGTGAATAGTCATCCGATTATCGCCCAGGACACCAGTAACCTGGCGCCATTTCATCCAGGCGGCGTTGACACAAGCGCGGAGTCTGGGAGAGAGTCTTCGTCGTTGCAGAGACGAGATATTTGAACTGCTCCGCTTTCTTTAGGTCTTTTCTGCTAATGTTCCACCAGTTTGCGCTCCACACTCCATTTATTACGTTTTCTTCGTAATTCAACTAACCGAGTCCAAATTCGCTAAGCCGATTGTTCCACATCTAAGTTTGTCTTTTGAGATCATCCCGTTGCTCACTTGCAATGAACACTTCGTCGGCGTATCACAGTGACCATGGGTGTTGTTGTTGAAGGATTGATGTCACTGTGTC
>JAFIDM010016687.1:1137-16471 GCA_023159025.1 Thereuonema tuberculata
TTACAAACATCCCTGTGACAAACTCACATTACAAAAATAAAACGATACTTAACAACTATTTACAAAGCTCTTCTTGGTGCTTCAAGATGTCTTCCGCTGATAGTTGTCTTCAAACTGGGCAAATTAAAGTGTTCACATCGAACTCAGTTCAAAGTTCACTGCATTGATGCACAAAGTAAAGTTCACTGCTATGGGATAAAATATTTACACTATTTACAATCATGGCTTTTTTTTTTTTTTTTTTCACTTATGTGACAATTTCATTTACCTTGTTGGCAAATGGAAGTTTACTGTATTGTCAACAAATAAGGTTCACTGGTACAAATCACATTACTTACTGCTCAATGTATTGAGTAGTTTTGCGATATCTGCTGTTTAGTGTGAGACACTAAATTCGAACCCTCGTGAAGGTTCGTTTGAAGGTTTGAGCACTATACGACACGTCCATAATATAGTCACATGTTGTGGTTTACGGCTGCTATTCAGTTCTTCTGAGGATTTAGCCTGGCCATTGGTCAACTCATGGTTTCCCGTTGTAGCACTGCTCGTTGTATTCACCGTCGCTCGATCCTCTTTTTCCTCCAGATTAAGCACCAGCTGTTGACTAGGAAATCTCAGTATTTTACATTCGAAGTCAATGACTACCTTATTTTCGTTTAGGAAGTCAACACCTAGATGAGTGGGTACATCACTTTTTGGGACACTAAGCAGGTGGCGATATATGTTCGACCATCCGCTTGAATCGTTGCCATCGCCTGACGAGACACTGCTTCCGCCGGCTTGCCGTTGACACCGATTATGGTGGTCCGTGTCACTGGTAAGATTGGGATTTTCGCATCCATCTTAATCGCTTCCTTAAGCAATTTTTCCGACATTACGGTCACCATGCTTCCAGTGTCGATTAACGCCTGAATTTGCACGCCATTCACGCTCACAGGTATCATCGGGCATTGTTTTCGTTTGTTTAAAATACTGTCTTCGTCAAAAGTTAGCGCTTCATCGTACCTCAGAGCTCTGATCGTGAGCAAAGGGACCTCGTGATAAGTAGCATCGTTTGGCCGGGGGTCCGTCTCACCAAACGTTGTTAGTTTTTTTGTATCGTAGAGCTGCCTGCCGTCGGTTCCTCGTCGGACACGCAGATTGTTTGGACGCTCCTCTTCGAGTCGGTAGTTCGCAACGTAGGTTGGCTATCTCCACTGCCATTAGCGCCACGAGTTTTCCACCAACCTTTACTAGGGCTTTTTGGTGTGCCTCCTCTGGAATCACTAATGTGTTCATGCCTTCTCGGCTCATCTGATGGCTTTTTCACCTTGCGTTCTGCGTAGTTGTAGTTGTGATCATCATTTCTGGTTCCGTGTATAACTGCATTATTGCCATTTGTATTTCTATCACCACGTGTGAACCCTTCTCCTGAGTGGTCGAAGTTACCCAGCATGGTTTGAAACCTCTCCAACGACATTGGTGTAATTCTCTTCAGCGTATTTTGAATATTGAAGGGATAATGTCTCGTCAACAGACAAATGATTTCCTCCTCTGTCATCGGGGGTTCGCACTGTCGTAGCGAGGCAATCTTTTCCTCCGCATACGCTCGCATGCTTCCGGCACTCCGCTTCCATTGCGAGTTCATTAGCTCGAACTTAAAATTCATCTGAGCTTCTTTCCCCCAGAATCGGTTCAAGAATTTCCACTTGAGCTCCTCCATATTCGTCGGGAATGGATCAAGCGTGTCTAGCCATACTTTTGCAGCTCCAGTCAGCATCTGATAAATGAGCCTTGGCCTTAGTGCCTCTCTCACATTTAACAAAGTGAAGTAATTCATTGCTGCTTTCAAGAAGGCGTTCGGTTGTTCACCGGCTGCACCGCTGAACGTTAGAGATGCCGGGATGTTTGTCAGGTTAGCGGCTGTCGTCACTGGCATGGTCGGTAACTGTTTCATTCGCTCCCCTACTTCTTTAATCCTTTCCTCTACGACTTGTCTAACTTCTCGCACTCCTGATTCTATTTTGCTCACACGAGTGTTTAGCTGCGTATGTTTTTCTGCGGCATCCCGCTGCAAACGTCCCATACTATCAGTTATCCCTACGACGTCCTTCTTGACTGTGCCGATCTGCTCCGCTACATGGCTTTGATTGTTGGTTACCAGAGTCTCTAAAACGTCGCACTTCCGTTGCACTTTAGTTTCTATTTCACCACTTAGTTTTTCTATTTGCCCGTTAACTTGTTTTTCCACATCCTTTATCTGCAAGTGGAATTCGTCACGAACAGATTGTAGTCCTTGATCTAACTTCTGCGTTAGTTTAGCTTCTTGTTCACTAATTTTGGAGTTCAATTTTCCAAATTGTTCTTCAATTTTGGCATCCAAATTTTGGAGTGTCTCTCCGGTTTTAGCACTTTGCTCATTAAATTTGGCATTGAGCCCATCAAATTTGGCGTTTTGTTTCTTTTGTTCTTTTTTTAGTTCGTCAAACTTGGTGTTCTGTTCTTTTTTTAGTTCGTCAAATTTGGCGTTCTGTTCTGTTTTTAGTTCGTCAAATTGCTCTTTCATTTCGGCACTTTGTTTTTTCTGTGATTCCGCCATTTGAGCGCATAGGAAGTTCAGTGTTTCCTGTAGAGACGCCATATTGACCTGTGATTCAGTCGGTGAAGGCTGCGTTGTTGCCACCGCTGCACTGACTGGTGGGGGCGTTTCCGCAATGACGGGCGAACTCGTATCCTCTAGATCCAATTGTTGCATCATTGCCGCAACGTCTGAGGTGCTTTGACCCTCCGACTCCGCTCCACTTGAGTACGTTTCCCTTTCTCGATACTCGGTAAACGTATCTTGCAATTTACCGGCACTGTCCTCCTCGTCACTCATGACCGCTTAGCATTTCCAGTACCTAGCGCTCTTCGTACGCCGCACTTCTCCGTGGGCTGTGGCCGCTCAGTGTGTCGGACCTGCTTCCTTCGAGCTTCCTTCGTGCCCCACGTTGGCAAGACAAAATATGTAACGGTACAATGAGGTAATATTTGGGTATCGTCTGATGTTTGTTGGGCGCCAACCCCCTCCAAACTCGTTACACCCCGAGGTAACTAGCTCAGTAAATCTCGCGGTCGCAGGGGTCCACACTTCCTGTCCACGTGTAAAGAGGCGAAAACACTTTTACGGCACAAATAAACTTAATTTTATTCAATACTAGAAAATAACATATTCCTTGGTGCGAAAGCATTAACTTAAGGGCGAAGCTTATGGCTTATTACTTCGACTGAACTGAAATTAACTAAATAACTGAACTACTAATTAAATTAACTTCACTGTTCTTTATAAGTTGCACTGCACTAACGGTTGCGTAGCACTAATTATTAACGGTTGCATCACTGATAGGTTGCATAACACTAATGACTTCATAAACGGAAGGGTTTACTCACTGGCACAAAATCCCGCATGGGTTTACACATGCGTTTAAACACTTACACATATAATTTACAAGACTTTTCTTTTGTAAATTACCTTAAGCTTAATTTGTAAGAAATTCCATTCACAAATAAACTGTGGGGTTTAAGGCTATCCAGGTTGCCTATTCTATCTAAAACAACTGAATCTTAACACACCCTGCGCTGACAACATGGGCCGAGCCGACATAGCTTCGGTCGCCAAATCAAACGAAGAATAAGGCTGCGAACTGTCGCACACAGCTCGGGTACTTTTGACCGTTGGAGCGAGGTGACGAAACAGCAAGAGAGAGATTCTCTGAAAACACGGCAATTTATAACTTCAAGCTAACCGCCGATACTACGTCACAGATTCGCTAACCTATCAAATAGGATAATCACCTATCTAACGTAATAAGGAAGATTACGTCATCTGAGGTGATAGTCATTTTCTCCAATAACATGCAAAATCACCAAACACTTCCAACTATGGAATGATGACTCATGGAAAATTTCCAAGAAGTAATTCTTCCAACTAACTGATTTAACTTAATTCAAAGCAAAATAAAATTAATTCTTATTTTAAAAATTAAATCTTAACTAAATCTAGTCTAAGCTAAATAAAGCTTAAATCCTTAAATATCTTGAAATTCTGACTTAAACTAAATTAAAGCCTAAAATAAAATAAAATTACTAATAATTAAAACTAACGAAAACTAACGCTAACGAAGTCTTTCCGCCATAAGCTTTACAAAACAATGATTCGAAAATTATTATTATTTTTTTTTTTTTTAATTATAATAATTGACATATGTGAGTGTTGTCACAATACACTCATAGGCCCTTTGACCTATCTGGACCAAACTTTGCAGAATTACTCTTTAGGACCTGCGGAAAAGATAGGCTACCTTAGAATCTGGACCCCCCCCCCAAGGAGTAAAATCCCTGAAATACCCAATATCCATCTGGTGGTGAAAATGAGAACTACAGAAATATTGTGTAAAGTAAAAAATTCGCTCTCCTATGGAGGCAGGGACACCACACTTGGGTGGGGGGATGGCGACACAAGGGCCTAAGTGTCCCACCCCCGATCGACACCGGGACCTTATATTTAGGGCGCCTTCTCGGGCCCCCAAGTCAATTGCAAAAAAGGGAAAATTTCGTTCTTCTATGGGGGGCAGGGACACCACACTTGGATGGGAGGAAGACAACACAAAGGCTGAAGTGTCCCAACCCTGACCGACACCGGGACCTTATATTTAGGGCCCCTTCTCGGGACCCCCAAGTCAATTGCAAATAGGGAAAAATTCGCTCTCCTGTGGAGGGCAGGGACACCACACTTGGGTCGGGGGATGGCGACATAATAGCCTAAGTGTCCCACCCCCGATCGACACCGGGACCTTATATTTAGGGCCCCTTCTCGGGCCCCCCAAGTCAATTGCAAAAAGGGAAAAAAATCGCTCTCTTATGGGGGGCAGGGACACCATACTTGGGTGGGTGGAAGGCCACACAAGGGCCTAAGCGTCCCACCCATGATCGACACCGGGACCTTATATTTACGGCCCCTTCTCACCGAGCCCTTTCTTTCTTTAAGTGGCATTGCAATGCATGCCGGGTACAGCTAGTATCTATATATATAAAAATGAATGTTTCTTTCTTTCTTTCTTTCTTTCTTTGTCCTTTATACACTCAAAGGCCCTTTGACCTATCTGGACCAAACTTTGCAGAATTGCTCTTTAGGACCCTGCTTAAAAGATAGGCTACCTTAGAACCGGGACCCCCCCCCCCAGGGGTTGAAAAGGGATGAAAAAGCCAAATGTGCACCTGGTGGTGACAATGAGAACTAAAACCATTCATATATCCCGTATGCGATCCTATACCATTCATCAGATTGCGATGAAACTTTGGGGAGTTGTTGTGGGCACGCCCGCGAAGCTTTCTTGAATTAGTAGAACACCAGGCCTTTATATTTAGGGCCCCTTCCCTGGCCCCCGAGTCTATTGCAAAAAGTAAAAAATTCGCTCTCCTGTGGGGGCAGGGACACCACATTTGCATGGGGGAAGGGGACACGGCTACCTCAGTGTCTCACCTCCGACCGACACTGGGCCCTTATATTTAGGGCCTCTACTCGGGCCCACAAGTCTATTGCAAAAAATGAAAAATCCGACTCCCGCCATCCTTTCTTTGAGTAACAATGCAACACATGCCGGGTTCAGCTAGTTCTAAATATAAAAATAAATTTAATAAAATATTTTTTAACTTAATGGCTTTGTATATTATTAAATATTAAATATATAAGGCAGTGTTCCAGTTCAAGACGCGTTGTTTCCTTTGTTTATTTATTCATTTATTCTGTGATGCACATTTTGAACTCTGATTTGACCACTGTCAATTTCATTGTTGTCAACATCTGCAATTGTTCCAATGAGTACCGTGATGGCAAGCATCAACATTTACTTCTTCCTGAATTATGAATAAACAAGGAACTTTAGAGAAAGAAGTTTTAGTAAAAGTTGTTTCTTTTTAAAAGATCTATCCAATGATACGCCACATCACCTAATTTGAAATTTCAAAGCTGACCCGAATTACCTCCACTTCTGGTTTCAATTTTACATTAACAATGCAGTCATTCAATTCTTTGGGTACTATTTGGTAACGAAACTTTTGGTCAGTGGCGGCGCTAGGCGTCGGCGACGTCGGCGACCGCCGACGGCCTCGCAAAAAAGTTTAACAATGTTATTAAACGTTTAGTTCCAGTATGATGAAATTTCTTACGAAACCTGTAACTGCTCCAGAATCCTCTGATGAGTCACTTATCCAAGTTTTTTTAGTTTCTGAAACAGAACCAGCTTCAGGATCGAAGGAATCTGTTACCCAAATTTCTGACACAGTTTCAGAATCGGGTGAATCAACTGTGATCCAAGATTCGGAATCCAATGAAGAGTTAGAAAATGAGAAGATTTGCGATTCAGAAAATCAAGAGCAAGCAGATCAATTAAGAGAGTCATTTATAAACCTAGATCCGGGGAAGTGGGTATTTCCAGTAACGGATTCGCAGCGTCATGACTTAATTCAAATAGGTCCCGATCAAAACGTAGAGAAACGTAGATGAAAGTTACCTCAAAGACGCAAATAAGACATTTTTCAAAATTTCATTTACTCGAAAATTGAGTATCAGTGAAACGCAACATCGTAGATGGTTATTGCTTTCCATGTAGACTTTTTTCACATTTGCATACGCAGAGGTAAAGAAGGATGTTGTGACTGGAAAGATCTGAGTCGGATATTGCAAAGACATGAACAAAGTCAAGGACACGTGGAGTGCATTATTAAATGGATGGAATTCTATAAAGAATCAAACACGGAAAAACAATAAATCAAGGAAATGAGAGATTGATTAGGGAATCGCAAAAGTATTGGTATAACTTGTTTGAAAGATTGACAGATATAATAAACTACCTAGCCTTACACTATCTGGCATTTAGAGCTCATCGAGAATCCCTTAACCTTAATGATAGCGGCAACAGTGGCAATTTTATAGACCTTTTTAAATTATTATCCATACATGATCTGACACTATGGGAGCACCTGCAACTTATTAATGAAAAACAACTTAATCAACATTATCTGAGCCATGACATCCAAAATGAATTAATTATATTAATGTCTAAATCCGTTATTGACGAAATTATAAACAGAGTTAAACATGCAAAATACTACGCCTTCTTGCTCGATTGTACCAGGAATGTAAGCAGTGTTGAACAAATGTCAATAATATTAAGATTTTGCAATTCCTCAACTGGAGCATAGGAACATTTTGTTGGGTTTATTAGCGTCGCAGAAACAACGGGAGAGTATTTAACAATACAATATTCCAAGAACTAGAAAGAAATGGTCTAGATATCCAAAATTGTCGAGGACAGGGATATGATAACGGCGCCAATATGGTCGGCCTTAATAAAGGTGTCAGAACTAGAATACTCAATATTAATCCAAGAGCATTCTTCAAGCGATGCGGATGCCACAGTTGGAATTTGCTTTTGATAGATGCAGCTAACTCTTCTATACAATAGCCAAAACATTTTTCGGCTTTATCAATAAAATCTGTGTGCTCTTTTCAAAGTCAAGCAAGCGTCGGGATCTTGTAAAAACTAAATTTAAATTGACTTTAAAATCTCTGTCTGAAACACGATGGGAGAGTAGAATCCAAGCAGTCAAAGCGATATTTTTACAATTTGATGATGTTATCGAATGCGTTAATGACTTGAAAAATAAAACTGATGATTCCGAAACTCTGTGAGTGACTGTGAAGCAGTCTTAAACGAAATGTTAACTTTTGAGTTTATTGTTGCAATACACGTGTGGTACGAGATTTTACTACGTGTGGACAATATAAGTAAACTATGGCAATCGGTTCAAGTGAACTTGAAAGTCGCTATTGACACATTACATTCATTTTGTAGTTGGATTCAAGAATTCCGTAATACAGGATTTGAAAAAAGCGTTGCAGAAGCTCGATTGTTTGTAGAAAAAAGTAGTTACGAAATTGAGTCACAATTTAAAGAAAAAAGAATAGCAAAGAAAAACGAATGTTCAGTTAAGTATATATTGATGAATCCGTACAATCTGTTGAAATGCAGTATAGAGTTAACTTTTTTAACACAATGATAGATGCTATCATAGTTGACACCGAATGTCGATTCAAAGCTCAATGAATATTATGAACGATTTGGTTTTATTTATGATATCAATTATTTGAAATCTATATCAAAAGAGGACCTTCTCAAGCATTGTAATGATTTAGGTAGAATACTTCGAGAAGGTGAAAACAGCGACATACAACCTTATGAACTGTATGAAGAACTCCAGCTTTTAAAATCCAGTTCACTAAACTCTGTCAATGATGCAAAACATCTTATCCAGTACATTTTAGAAAATAATTTGGAAGAAGTATATCCAAACGTTTACATAACAATCAGAATAATGCGATTGTTACATAACAATCACAGTTTAGTCAGTACAGCTTCTGCTGAGAGAAGTTTTTCAAAGTTAAAATTGATTAAGACCTACTTGAGAAGCACGATGAGCCAAGAGAGACTATCTGCGTTATCAGTTCTGTCAATTGAAGCGGAAATAGCGGCTGCTGTTAACTATGACATAATCTTGAAAAAATTCAGTGAGGCTAAAAGCCGAAAAATTTGTTTATTTTAATGTGTGATTGTTTATGTAATTTTTGTCAACATTTGATTAGCAATAAAACTCATCTACTCAAACATCAGTCTCAATCTATTTATCGTTTTCTTTCTGACTGGGAAATGAAAGAGGCCTCGCAAAGTTGATGTCGCCGACGTCTACATTTGGTCTAGCACCGCCACTGCTTTTGGTGATACGAGTGCTTTCGATCACCCTGTATGCATATATATAGAGGGCGTTTCGGAAATGGTAGGTCATTTCAAGTTGAAAATGTTATATGACATTTTGTTGTATGGGCCATAGCTTTTGGAGTTAGGAAATGAATGCTTTGGGAATGGTCCCTAACCAAAGAAAGCTCAGTTCACATTAGGAAATGTAAGTAAATAAGCTAAAGGGTTATTACAGAAAGCAATCCGGATAACAAAGCAATCCGGTTAATGACTGAAAACTAGCATGATAATTAAAAAAATGCTGAAACATGATAACTGAGCTTTCTTTGATTAGGGACCGTTGCCAAAGCATTCATTTCCTAACTCTTAAAACTATGGCCCGTACAACAAAATGTCGTAGAATATTTTCGACTCAAAATGACCTTTGGAACCCAAATCTCTTCGCTTTGTCTTCCATTTCCGAAACACCCTGCATATATATATATATATATATATATATATATACACTAGTAGAATCATCCATGCTTCCCTAGGGTTACAAAAAAAGAGTTGGTGTAATGTTGATGACGAAGAAATTGTAATTGTGAGGTGATTTTGAAACTTTCGAGTTGGTAAAAAAATCCCATAGTAGTTAAAATTAATGTTATATTCCTATTTTGGAACTTGATAAGCCCTAGATATGAAATTAATATTGAGATCGGAGAATAAGATTCCCACCCCTTTCTGTCCTTCTTCACATCCCTATCACTTCAAACTTTCCCCAATTGGTAAAAAAGCACGTGACGATCACAAAGTAATGTTGTATTCTAATTTTGTAACCTGAAAACCCCGTAAAGTTTGCCCTCCCCCAGGGCCGGATTTAAGCATAGGCTACCTAGGCTGCAGCCTATGGGCCCGCACCACAAAGAA
Organism: Thereuonema tuberculata; assembly: GCA_023159025.1. Classification (NCBI taxonomy): domain Eukaryota; kingdom Metazoa; phylum Arthropoda; class Chilopoda; order Scutigeromorpha; family Scutigeridae; genus Thereuonema; species Thereuonema tuberculata. Next base: position 10,821 of record JAFIDM010016687.1, read on the forward strand.
TCCCGCGACACTATCCTGGTGAAAAATGATTCTACGTCAATTTTTAAAATCATATTTTTTTTGTTTTAGTAAATAAATAGTATAAAAGCTTGATGATCGTAATCATCATTTATCATTTGCATTTGGTTTTAACTTAATTGGTGTTTGGGTGTTTGACCAGCCTGACAAGAATATCTCCCACTGTCTGCCATCCGGAAGTTTCGCGAAGGCGACAGAAAACATGGATCGCGTACAGGAGCAAGGGAGACAATTCTAGAAGGCGTTGCTGTCGTGTATAAGGAATGCGCACTCGTCATCTTCTGCATAGTGGTTCAAGCAAGCGTTCAAGATAATTTAGACATAAATAAATTTCACAGGATAAAGAAGATTCAGAAAAACCACGTGTTACTACTTTAAGTTTGCATAACAAAGTTGGAAACGGGGCTATAAACAGTATTTTAGGAAGATATCTTGGATCAAGTAACAACACTAGTGAAATTCTGCAGAACCCTAGATTGGAAGTGAATACTGCCTCCTCAGCACTGGCGTCGCTTACGAGCTTCATAAGAACAAGACGGGAGAGCTTTGAAGAATATGAGATGAAAGCTGCTGGGTTAGCTGGTTCTGATTGCACAGGGTGTGAGAATGAAACACAGCGAAAACGCAAAATAAACGTGCGTTTGTCACTTCTTGACTGCGTCCAAGCACCAGAAGTTGAGCTGACCCCATCAGACAAATTTCCTTGCTATCATAGATCAATTTGAATCATCATTGTGGCAGAGGATTGAGGCATACAAACTAATTGATACCCGTTTTGGGTTTCTCAACAAGTTGAATAACAGTAATGAAGAGATAAATGCAGCAGCTCCAAACTTAGCAGAAACACATAACAATGACTTAGACGATCAATTGGGAAATGAACCGATTCAATTCAAGTTCAACTTGAAGCAGTGAAGAAAGGTCATTTTCAAAATTGAAGTTGATCAAAAACAGGCTTCGAACCTCCATGTTAGAAGACAGGCTCAACGCTTTAGCTTTACTCAGCAATGAAAGTAATATTTTAAGACAACAAAATTATGAAGATATTACAAGTAGCTTCATTTGTACGAAGTGTAGGCGTAAACTAATTAGCCTTAAAGATTATGTGACACTTTCGTTATAGTTAAATTGTTTGGGAAAGTTCTGTATTTGAATTAAATAATATATTATTTATATTGTAGGCCTATAGGTTAAGTACATTTTGCTTGTTCATTACATTCCTTTTTGTTATCTTGCATTTTGCATTTTTTAACATGTTTACTTAAAATTACGATATGTTATTTTTAAAATCGTAATACTCATATATGCGTATTTAGAAACATAGACTTGAATCTCAACTTTGTATTCTATTTTAATAATATAGTTATTCATAGCAATATTAATAAATCAAGTTAAATACCATTAAGGTAAATTACCTTAATGATGTTCAGTTCTTTTCATTTTTATCATCTCATGAATTCATCAAATTCTAAATACTATATAGGAAAGTCATACGTAAAGTTTCTGTAATTTAATAATAAACTTTAAACGTTTATTTTTAAGTTATTAATTGAATCATTGCTGAAAATGCGGTTTTTGTGGGTTAATTTAAAAAAAAATATTTTTCCCGGTAGGGCCTGCGCCGCACACATCCTAAATACGGCACTGCCTGGACATCCTGCACAGAAATTCATCATGCAGTTGTAGCTATTGATATCGCAAACAATAATTCAACGAGATTTTTGTAGTCTATTTTAAGACCTCCCCTATCGATCATCAGCTTGACATTTTGGTGGTGAACACAAACAGAATGAGTTCCAGATGCCCCGGCTATAATACACCATTTTGGTCGCAACCTGCCTATTTTACAGTCTGGATAGGTATGGTTAACAGCAACAAAGAGTTGATTCAGATTGCTTTTGTTTCGTGACTTTGATACCGTCTTTTACTACTCTTGATTCAACCTTTTTTCCCAGGACATAGTCCACTGTATTCATCCCATTCATAAAATGTAATCACTTTCTCAACAGTATCTTCAACGATTCCTATACCTTTTCTTCTCCCCATTTCTGGTAATATACCCTGATCTCTTACAAACTGATTTGTTAATTTAACCAAACGATCAAACACTGAACTCGGAAGAAATTGTTTTTCTCGACCAAGAATTTGGCAGTAAACTAAGAATTTTCAACTTACATTTCTTTTTCAACTTTTCTATCATTTCTTCCTACTCTTATGTCAAATAATGCTGCTCATTTTCTGCTGTATCAGTTATGTTCTCCTCAAAACATGTTTCTAGGTTGTTTTGTTTTTTTTTAAACTTTCAGACACTTTGATTACTTTTGATTTTATAGCACTCTGTCTTTTGTTACTACTAAGTTTCCGTATCTTAGATGCAGTGACAGGCCTAAAGCTGTACAAGCATAATCAAGTATTTCTATTAACTCTACAGCAGGAACATAATCACAGTACAAGGTTTGGTTATCAATTTCATCATTCATCTTTTGAATAAATATTTTGGAATAGCAATTACCACACAGGGATTTTCCTGAAACAAGGTCAACAGGATAGTTTTTACTCATAGATCAAATATTCTAGCTGAATTTCCCTCAAACCTTTCGCAACAATCTTTTTATGACTTTCAGGAGGGTCACAGCAAGACTGACCATAAACATACTGGTCATACTCACAGATGGAATTATCTGTTGTCATTATCTTTTTTCTTGTGTTTCTTTAGTTCAATTTTTAAAAGTGGCGTACGTTGAACACTGCCCTTAATAGCATCTGCTGAAGTGTCAGGAATGAAATTGGACTTGCATAGTTTGCGAGTCACTCTACGGTGAAGATTGAGAACGTCCTTCTTCGCAGAAGTAAAGAATGTGATGCCTTCGTCGTTAGCAAGGAAATTTTGGGCTGTAAGATTGTAGGTGGTGGTGTTTAAATTACAAGATTATTATCTTTATCGGAGGGTACGACAATAATGTTGTTATTCTTTCTATCTATGTTTTCCCATGAAATTCCAATGGATTCACAACGGTAGCAAGAAGAGTCCGGCGAAGGTTATTAACGAGGCTTCCGATCTTTTGTCGTAGTGCCACGTCGCTCACCACCAGCGGTCGCATATGTCAACCACAACCACACATTGATCCACCTTTCTACGGGGTTTCCCAACTCCCTACCTCCTTCCTATTCCTTATTGGTCCACTAACCCTTTATACTCTGATGTTGCTATTCCTCTCCTATATCCAATTAGCAATTTGGACGCAGCAAGTAGGGAGCTTTTTATTGTAAATATTTTTTATTTTTAACTAAGTGGAGCGGCTGATACAATTTCATCTTAGTTATCTTGAAAATTTGACATTTTATTGCTACAGAAATTTTATTAAACACTATACTGATCCGAGCCTGCAAATTAGAGCTTAAATCATACAAAAGAAGCCATTCATTACAGCAGTGTTGAAACCATAATCAGATCATGGGAGTGTATAGGATTTTATTTCGGAGGGGGCCAACCGAAAAAAGAAACAAAAAAATAAAATAAACGTCGTTTTGAAAATTTCAGGGGAGGGGTCCAAAATCCTTTAACTTTGCTGTCAAACCAAACAATTAATGGCTAATCTAATATTTTGAGATTTCGTGGGTGGGGTAGCAGGGACCCCTTGTATATTCCCTATACCTATGAACCAGATGCGCCCATGAATCAGATATGAATTAACGAAGAAAGCTGAAAATTTAAATAATAGATTTAGGATTCCCTAATTTAAATAAATTTATTGAATATAAATTTAGTTTTTGTTGAGTCTGTATTTTTATTAGACGAATAAAGTTCTAATTATTAATTAATAATCTGAAATCGTTCATCTTAAAACGAATTAGTTACCTATATTGGTTTCCATTAATTAAAGAATTAATTAAAATCAAGAAATACACGTAAAGAAATTTGTAGAAAAGTTGATGAAAACCCGTAGCACATTGTGCGTCAGCTAACATCCAAAAACATTTTGTATGAAACACTAATTTCCTTCAGCAATGAATACATACAGGACCATGCAAAAATAAAGTTTTTTAATTAAATATCCACACTACCTTCATAACGGTTGCTGTCATCCCGAACATCAACATGAGATAACATCTGCGTTGCTCCTGAGGAAGCAAAGATTATTGATCTGTTAAAATCTTAAGAAGGGCAGGGTGTTGAAGGCAACAACGTGTTTCGTTGAATACCCTAGATATGTACGATAGCAAAGTCTCCCGACCCTAATTCTAACTAATGATCTCCTGCTGAAGATCATAGTTCAGCTTAGCTCGATGTGTTAGAAACTGTGGTAGAAATGTATCATCTACTGCTCCTGCGCAAGGTCAAATATCTCTACATAGTCTAGAAATCATGTTTCCTCTTGGAATCACATACAGGTGTGTGCAGTGGCGTACCAACGCCTTTGGGGGCCCGGGGCGGGAGTTCCATTATTCAACAACCAAAAAAAAAAAATCTCTATTTTAACAACCAAAAAAAAAAGGAAATCTTGTCTGGATGGGGCCCCCTAGTCTTGCTTTACCAACCAAAAAAAAAGGAAATAAGCTGCTTGGTGGGGCCCCCTAGGCTGGCTGATGGGGGCCCGGGGCGGACCGCCCCCCCCCCTCCCCCCTTGGTACGCTACTGGGTGTGCGTCCATCTAACGAGGTGACACCCCAAGCCATCATGCTATCTCCAACATACATGCCCTTGTCACAAATATTATGGGGGAGGGGTGATGAGATGATACGTGTCCCTCATTCTCTCCAGATTATTATTGTAATTATATTTATATATTTAAATATGCCAACCAGTTACCATTATATAAATTTTTCTTCAATTTTTTTAATTATAATATTTTTTCTTTATTTTTTTTATATAAAATTATTTTGTTTTAATATCAAATGTGGCCACACTTTTCAGTTATTGCTTTGATTTTATAAACAGTAATTATATTACATCGGAAGCGCAGTGGTGCCTCAAAGTATAAAATAAACAAAGAAAAACTCACCAATGAACCCATTACTGAGAAAATTCATGTGCCATCAATGTACAGGCCTCAATGAATTTTTTGAATGCAATAAAATTCAAACTGAGCGTTTGAATTATTAATAATAACAATGGATGAGACCAAATTATTTACAAGTGACATCCTGGAACAGCTGTTTCACGCTCTTTGGCGATCATCAGCCAGGAGAAGTATGGTTCATTGGTGAGTTTTTCATTGTTTATTTTACACTTTGAGGCACCACTGCGCTTCCGATGTATCATTCTTACCAGCCTCAGTGCGAGACCTTGTTATTTACAGTGACTTCTCCTGGCTGATGATCCAAAATCTTACAATGGTACAGGAAATTCAGGCTAGATTATAGTGTAACAAACTGAGAGAAAATGCTAGTTAATGTTACGGAAACAGACGACAAAAGGAGATACACAGGAAGGGAAAGTTGAGTGGAAAAACGTGACAGAAGCATCAATTAATTGGAGCACAGCAGTTAGGAACAACAAGAAGTTTTTCAGATTACCACGTTACTTACAACAGAAATTTTCTTTACAAAGTAATCTGTTAAAACATCTGCCTTTAAAGTTAATTATTGAAATGAAAAGAACTAATAATTAATCAGCACGATTTAGTCCATCA
>JAFIDM010016688.1:0-16470 GCA_023159025.1 Thereuonema tuberculata
AATTAGCATGAAACAGCTAAAGAAGTAAAGAAACACGCGTGGAACAGCTAAACGAACTGAAGAAACTAGCGTGAAACAGCTGAAACAACTGAAAATATCACATTGAAACAGAAGAGATAGCTAAGAAAATTAGCATGAAACAGCTAAAAGAAGTAAAGAAACATGCGTGGAACAGATGAAATAACTAAATTAAAAGGATAAAAATAGAAACAAAAATATAGAAACAGATCTAAGAATAGTTTATATTTATTATTGTTGGCTACAACAAATCTAATTGTAATGTTAGAACCGGAACCTACTCTGTAGGTAAATCAGAACCCGGATACCTTGACGGCACGCGAAGGAGCCACGGGCGACTCTTAATGAGTAATGCACATCCTTGGCACACTAGCGAACTATAGTGGAACTATAAGGGTCATTAGCAATCCAGGTTTTTATAGCAGCTTCACGTTACTCCTCCCGTCAAAATACTGGCAGCCTGCCCTAGTTTCCGTCTCGAGTTCTCACTGAGGGTACAGGGTTTTTCGTGTACGTCGCTGTTAACGAAAGAGACAGTACGTTGGTCATATCTGAAAACATATAAATCATGTGCTTTTAAGTTAGTAAAAACAATCGACAATATTACAATCAATTTTGATTTTTTTTTGCCTCCTGTTTACTAAGAGAGAGAAGGAATATCAAAATCACTCAATCTGTCTATGAGTGTATATGTGTCCTCCTTTAATAATGTTTAAACTGCTTGACGGAGCTTCTTGAAATTAGGCGTGCATATTTAAGGACAAGAGAACATCTAACTTATTTTTTTTATTGCTTTTTAATAATTCTTAAACGAATGATGAAATATATATTTCACACATACCAAGAAAAATCATAGTTGGGGTGACAGTTTTCAGTAAACATTGGAAAGTGCTTTATAAAAGTGAATACTTATGTGGATATATGCACCTTATCTTTTGGTCCAAGTGTACTAAAATCAACTTGATTGAAAGTTTTCAACCTTCCAGTAAAATTTCAGCTTTCTAAAAAATTTGACTTCTCGTGATTATACAGCTTCAATATTAACGTAAAAACGTTCCTTATGCCCAAATCACATCAGCATGCTTTTTCATCATTGATTTGCTTCATTGAAATGATCATTGTTTTCACTGAAGTGATCCCTCTCCTTGCTTTCCGCCATATCGGCGAAATATGATGAAACAGTGCATATGATTGGCAGAGCGCTAGCCAATCAGAGTTGAGCTCGAAAGTTATGGCGAAAATTTCCTCAGTTACGAAAAGACGGTGTTTAATCTATTTTTAGAGGTTAAATCGTGTTTCGGAAACGCAATTTCAGTAGAATATGAAATGACTTTCAGCAAGCTGTCAATCTGTTCGAAACTAATTGTATATTGTATTCAAGCATCTCTACTATTTAAGCGAAAGCGAGGTGAAACACCGGCAAATCTCACAGGCCCCTGTGAGCGTAACGAAGCTCAAGAAGAAATGAAATCTCTCTTTAAAAAGTTGACATCTGCAGATTCTAACGCATAGAATTAATTTATTTCAGTAAAAATATTGTTTATTTTCGAAAGATAATCTCCTCACTGTGATACTTAATTTATAAATGCCTTCCGATTCAATCGAAACGGTGGCCAAAATGGCGCCGGTTGGCTTCTTCGCTCTCGAAGGTCATCGGTTCTGATTGGACTTTCACTAATTACCATCATTGAAAACAACGATCGGATAGAGCAGTTCCTAAATTTTTTCATCATTGGAATCAATGATGAAAACGGTCAACAGAGGCAAATCACACGATCATAGACCTCAATGATAGGTCAATGATTGAAAACAATGATGAAAAATATGATGGTGTGATTTGGGCATTACGAGTTTATACGTACCGTAAACATATAATGTTTTATCTACTGGTTCATGTCTTATCATTGGGATTTCGGTCTTATTTTTCCCCAGAATTCTTTACAGTAAATACTGTCGATTTTTTTTTTTTAAATGTTAACGACATTTATTGTAAAAACTAAGAAATGATTATTATAACAACTCATACGAGTATAAACTAACCTTTTCCTAAAGTGAAAAAAACGCCAAACGAAACAAACAGGCAGTACTCCGCAATCCGACGAGTTTCGCTTTACGACAACGATCTGGAACCTAACTTGTAATCAAATAAGCATCAGTCAGCCCCCGAATTACGTAGTTTCGTCAACGACATCCGTCAGATTAACTAAGAAAAATAAGGTTAAGAACAGAATAGATTTTTCTACTTTTTCTATAATCTTTTCATAGGGGCAGTTCTAAAGAATAGAATAAATGCGAAGCACTATATGCTTTTCTATCATCAGCAGTCAAATAACAATAGATGGAAAACCCATCCAAGAAACTAATGATTTCATATACCTAGGCAGCCTAATTAAAAATGAAAAACCACCCTCAGAATTAATTTTGAAATCCAGGCTCAGATGGTTTGGACACATTACACGCATGGATAACACCCGTATAGTCCACCAAATATATAATCGACAAGACAGTGGTTACAGATCACGAGGACGACCACGAAAAAAATGGATAGACAATATTTTAGAAGATCTCCGTTATATCGATTATGATATTCCAACAGCTACACTACATGCACAAGTTAGGACTGGGTGGAAACACATCATTTTGGACGCGGCTACGGCATACCATGGGCAATTCGTGTTATGACGTACCCCATGGAGCCTTGCCCCAAAGAAGAAGAAGACTCTATGCTAACGAGCTCCAAAAGCTACCTCCTGGCTGGGACATAGAAATGCTTTAATAAAAAAAATATTTATTCCCATATGCATTATATGTATTTTTATTTCTTATTTATTTATTACTGTACAGTGTTTATTGTAGTTAAAAACGCATTATTTAAATCAGTTACGAATGTACAGGATGATTGTAGTTCAGTGCATAGATAAGAGAAAAATAAGATAGTCCTTCAACTTACGTTATCCCTCGTCAATTGAAACAAACAAAAATAGCATCCCCTAATCAATGTGTGGGCTTGCCTGCAAAACATTTCTTATGGTGTAGCAAAGGATATGTTCTCTCGGAAAGGCTCACTTTAGGACCACCTAGCGCCTTAATGGGGTGTTTCCGGACATGGGTTCATTAGGAATATATTGATCTTTAGTCATGCCCCTACACGTGGTTTGAATATTACACCCGAATTTTGCAACTCCCTGTATACGAATCATCCCAAAACTTAAACTTCAAAAAAAAAACCAATGTTCTGTTTATAACTTTGGCTTGAATCGAAAATTATAACAAAATTGATTGCAGAGGAGTATTTTGCAGAACGAATTAATTTTCCTCTATCTCCTGGGCTTCGAGTAATGATGATTTTGCTTAGGTCGGCACAGAACAGGCGATTGTAATTGCTGCTCGATTATGGCTCGTGATATTAACAATACTGCAATGATTCATAGAGGTCCAGTTGTAATAGCTCGAAATATTGATGCAATTCGTTGCATTTCAATTTGAACAACACATCGATTTACGATTCTAAATTGAGTTTTTCCAATTTGGTGGAAGATGCGCATTTCGAATTAGCTTAAGGTAAAATAATCGATCAAATAAATCGATCTGAAGTAATGGAATCATCCAGAAACAGTGAAGGAAACTTTTTAAGTGGGGATTTGCTTACGGTACCCAATATGTTATTTCGTCGTATTTTTTTTTTTAATACTCGAAGAACAAAATAAATTCAAAAGAACTTGAAGTCTACTTTTCTCAAAACGTTATTTCTTATAATTTCTTATTTATTTATTTATTTGCTGAAACTTTCAAAAAAGAAAAACTTATATAAAATTTCGAATTATAATATCAGCTCTTTAAAATCATTAATTAATTATATTAATGAAAAATTAATGGAAAAATTATTAATCAATATTATATTTAAAATCTTTTCCGTCTGTCCACAGTTCAACAATGATCGTTGCCGTCTGTCCACTTCAACAACGGACAAGGGCGTTCTTGTGTAATTGTCGCGTGCCTTTGGCATTGTTGCGAGGAAATTAAAAATAAATTAAAGTCTAATTATTTTTAAATAATTCATATGCATCACATAATAACAAAATAATAGAGGAGTGCACGCAAAAAGGAATAATATATAATAATACTAAAGATTTTAGTAATATATAGATTCCTCTGCCGTGCTGGCGTGGTCGTGCGGTCTCGGCGGCGGCCAGCCGTGGCGTCCAGTGCGCCAGTTCCTGGGTTCGAATCCCGGCAAGGGCATGGCTGTTTCAATTTCCTTTCCTGTGTGTCAGCCTCTTCTTCGCTTTCTCTTCGGTCTGAAGTCATTCCGTAATGGCGTCCTGAGGGTTAGCTCTGGGAAAGCACCTCAGTATCTTCTCCCCTTGAAATTCTCGGAACAGAGATTCTGTTCCGCCCAGATCCGGCCTGGCGGCTGGCATCTGGCTCCCTAAACCCACACTTGGTGGAACAGGGCATACAGGCTATGTATGTATGTATGTATGTATAGATTCCTCTACTAAATCAACAAATAACATTAAACTAAACATTAAACCGATTCCCGGAACTTCATGGATGACGCTGAAAGCAGCAGCCATAAGAAGCAGTATCGAGATGGACAACGGAATCGAACTGTAACCGTTTGAGCCGCAATGAGACGTCTTCTCCATTAGGCCACGGGGACTACATTCAAATGAATATCACTTTGTATCATAACCGCATAGAATCGAGTCTTCTTGGCGTATCGCATACTTACCAGGGGGAGACGGGGGGGGGGGGGGTAGTTTTCTAACAAAATTTTAATTAAATCCGCATTGTTTATTTAAATAGTCTGAAGCCTATTAATTTTTAATCATACAAAACCTCGCCCAAATTAATGATTTAGCTAAATGGATTAATACTCATTGTTTAAGACAATTTTGCTAATTTTTCGAAAAGGACCCACAATTTAAGGACGATGTAACTTTTTTATAACAATGGATGAGACCAAATTATTTATATTTGACATCCTGGAACAGCTTTTTCACATATAAATAATTATCATCAGCCAGGAGAAGTCACCTGTAAATAACAAGGATTCCGTACTGAGGCTAGTATGAGCGCAGACATCGGAAGTGCAGTGGTGCCTCAAAGGAAAAATTACACAATGAAAACTCACCAATGAAAAATTAGTGAGAAAATTCATGTGCCAGCAGTGCGCAGGCCCAATGAATTTTTTATAGCATAAAAACTCAAACTGTGTATTTGAATTATTAATAATAACAATGGATGAGACAACTTTTTATATTCATAGTTTCAATCTTTCCCAATTTAAAAGTTGGATCGTCCCTTAAATATGCGTACCAAGTTTCAAGATGATCGATTCAAAGGTTCAAAAGTTAGTAGGAAAACAAACACACACACAGACACAGTGATTCGATGAACCTCTCTTTACTGTTGAAGAGAAGGCTCAAAATAAAAAAAAAATTAGAAATATTAAAAAATATGTTAACTTTGGAGACTCCGGGCCATATCCGGCCCACGAATTGATCAAATATTCTCCGATACCTTTACATTTTAAAAATAATGTAGACATTTATTAAAAAATATGTAAAAATAAACTTTTCGAAGCAAACAGAAACTACTAAGCACTTATCAAGAATTTTATTTATAAAAAAATGATTCCTAGTGTTTTCGACTACATTTCTGGATGGAATAATGTGATTGCATTATGCGATTACAAGATTGAATAGTAATTATATCAACTTTAATTTAAATAAAAGTAAAATTACAATTAAGTTAACAGAGTAATTTGTAAATAAACAAAGCGTTATTATTAATTACCTCAGATGTAATATATGAATTGGTGAATATAAATTTCAGCTTAATTAATTTTGCAATTCAGATTTTTCATTTGTTTTTCGTTGTTAAAATTTGATTTTCCTATATTCTCATGGAGGGAAGCTTTTATAAATTTTCTGCAATTACAGTTCACAGATAGTAGTTTAGGCGCTGGACTGCGCACTATCTGAGTCCGGGTTCAATTCCCGACAGGGATTTTTTTTCATGATTGTTTCTTCTCCAGACGGACTCTAGGGTTCACCCAGCCGTCTGTCAAATGAGTACAGGTTTTTCTTATTCAGCAGTTAAAGGCAGGCACGGTGGGTCCGTCGGGCTGACCATCTGACCTCAGCTAGTTGTCGAGAATCTCGGGAAGCCTACACCTCCAGCGCACCCAAGGACCTGCGTGGCCTTTAGTGGAACCCCTTTATCTCTTATAGTCCACATATTAACTGAAAATGTGCATTATTAATTTGACAAATTAAACCTAATTAAACATATAAAATTAAAGTTTCGTATTATATATATTTATAATAATAATATTGCAAATTAAGTACATATATACGCCAAAAGTGGATCATGCTTAATTCGTCAAATTGATAATAAAAATAAATTCACTAAATATAACTACAAAGTTCATTTTGTAAATAAAAATATTAATAATTATAAAATAAAATTATGTATTTTAAAACGAGTATTAGACGCTAAATTTTTATTTTCAACATTTTTTATTTCAAAAGTCAGGATCCTATTAATTGATCACCCATTTCATATATTGATTAATCTTCCCTTGTGATGCGATCTATCAGAAAAAGATCAGATTTGGATCCAATTTGAAATTAATGAATTCCAATATGATATCGAATTGTCGATTTCGTGATAAATCGGACTCATTAAGCGCCATTTCTAGGCCTGTCGTAATTCCACCCATACAACGGCGTGGGACTTCATCAATCATCTCTCCCGCTGTGTTCCGAACAGATCGACTTTGGAATTGGCAATGCCGGCGCTAGATGGCGCAGCGTCCTGGGTTATTTGCCATTTGTCACAAGGCAACGAGAACGACCGTCAAACTGGAAAACTTTTAGTGGCAAATTAAATAGCAATGACAAGGAAGAAATGGAAAGAAAATAAATAAAGAAAAAAAAAATTCTCAACACAAATCGTGTTAATGTAAAAACGATAAAATAGGATGGTAACTATTAAGATGGAATAATTATCAACAATATAAAACCCATTATTTTTTTTTGTTTGTTTACATTTCAACCGCCATCTTGACTCCGGAAGTTCGTACATTTTCAGTTTCGTTTGTGAATTTTCATTAAATAAAAAAATTACTTAAGTAAATTTACAGAATTATTGAGTATTTCAACTATTTATTTTGTCTTAATAAAGCGATTATCAAAAATTGATGTTTTTTTCCGGTTTCAATTTGGTTTATTTAAACCGGAAGTACATTTACATTCCATCCACTGACACTGAAAAAAAAATTGCAATACTGCAAATTGTATTATTTTCAAAAATTAAAATAAAATAAATAATTAAATTATTTTGGAAATATTATATCTTTTATTCGTATTACTTCATTAAAAAAGAATATTTCATGTAGCTGAACCAAAATTCTACTGTATTTTATTTACGGTAATGGTTTCGTTATTCCAACATTTTTTGTCACCTTTTTTTCTCTAATTTCTCCACAAGGACCCACTTCAAAAAGATTTTAGATATAAAGGGTATTTTGTCTTTGATACTTAAATAAGCATACCAATTTTCAAGCACGTCTGCACACCAGTTCAAAAGTTACTAATGGAGGACACACGAACACAACCGACTGAATGATCTTGAAGAAATCTTCACACTTTCCTAGTTGGTTTATTCCAAGGAATGAAAAAAAAAAAATCACGTTTTTGTTTCTTATTGTGCAATTTCATAACTGGTGATGAATTAAAGTTTTAATTGTTGTAGTTAGTTAATAAGTTACTTACTTTCTTATTACCTAAAATAAAATTAAAATCTATTTACTCTAATATTGTATTGTTGGCGCCACCCAACAATATTGGGTAATCCGTTGTTCGTGCCAAGCTCGTAAGCGCCGTCTACTGCATTTTTGTAAAAATATTATTATGCAATTATTGGAAAAGTTGTAATATTAATTATTTCCACACTATTTTTTTTTCTTTTAAATTCTGAATTGCAGATGGAAATATGTAACCATCGAAGACCGAAAACAATTAACAACATTTCAAATGTTTAATTTGAGTGTTGCAGTCCGGCCTAGCTGATCGTCAGGTCATGCCTATAAATGGCAAATACGTATTTATAGAAGAGAGTCTAACTTACTGTGATTTTTATAGCTTTTTTATTTTTTTTATTTTAGTGAATTTTCCTATTTTGCTGTCAAGATAGTATTATTTCTAATATATATATATTTTTAAAATATTTTTTATTTACTGTATATATTTTTATATATTTTTTTAAAAATAAAACATTAAAAAAAAAAAAAAAAAAAGAACGAGAGATCTAGGAGATAAATAAGATTTTTTTTCTTTATAAAGGAAAAAAATAAGTGACCAAGACCCTTCCAGCTAAGATAAATAAATTAGGGAACATTTATTACTCTTAATGAACAAAAAAAAAATGACCTCATCTTCCGGGAGAGAACACAAAATTTCCAAAAAAAAAAAAAAAAAACCCAACAAGAAAAAGTACATAAATGTTTTCATTTGTTTGACAGTACAACAATCGGTGAAGAGTAGGCCGTGATAATTGACTCGTAAGGACAGGCCTTATTAACTCCGGTGGGGAAAGAATGCGCGCACAGAAATGCAGTTCGTGCCAGTCATAGCAACAAGGGTCCTCGCTAAATCAAGCCACTCGCACTTAAGACTTTCAAAGCTCATAAATCAGATGTAATGGAATCAAAATCCTCATTACCCATCCCCATGAATACACAAAGAAAAACAAGGAGGGAAAAAAATTACAGAAAGAAGAAGCAAAGGTCAAGACAGAAACCACTGACTCCTATGTTAGACCGACACAGTATATAGAGACTCAGTAACGATATATAGAAAAATCGGGAAGATATTTAACAAGATATTATCAAGATTATTAACAAGATATTAACAAGGATTAACAAGAATTCACAAGATATTAACAATAATGATCCAGATATTAATAAGAATTAACCAGATATTAACAAGAATTAACCAGATATTAACAAGAATTAACCAGATATTAATAAGAATTAACAAGACATTAAAAAATATTAACAAGAATTAACAAGATATTAATAAGAATTAACAAATATTAACAACGATTAAGAAGACATTAAAAAATATTAACAAGAATTAACGAGATATTAAAAAGATATTAACAAAATATTAACAACGATTAACAAGATATTAATAAGAATTAACAAAATATTTAACAACGATTAACAAGACATTAAAAAAATATTAATAAGAATTAACAAGATATTAAAAAAGATATTAACAAGAAGCTCAAAAGATTTTAAAGCTACTTTCTTACTGTTTTTTTTTTTTTTTTTTTTAAAAGGACAGAAACAAAAAGGTTGAAATTATAATAATAGGCTTCGTTTTACTGAAATTATAATATAAACAGTAGAAATTTCCACTTAAAAAAATAAAGATAAATAAAATAAAATAAAATTCGCATTACTGACTGTAAGCTATCCAAATCGGATAATCTTAATCATCTAAAACTACGGCCAAATTAATGATTAGGGTTTAAGACAATGAAATATTAATAGAAATAGGATTAAAAATCCATTGTTTTCAATTCCAATGGGATTCGTGTTGGCGTCTCGTGTTAATTTCTCGACGACGACAAACTTCGAAAAGATTTATAAAAGTTACATCGTCTCAAGTCCTTAAATAGGCATACTAACTTTGAAGAAGATACATTCAGGGGTTCAAAAGTTCTTTAAGGGACATACTGTACACACAGGCAGACTGATGGGTCTCAGTTTCCTCGGGAAGCAGAATAATGAGAAGGAGAAATACGAAAGAAAAAAACACTGTTTAATTTGCCACCCTGTATCTGAGATCGTCAAAAGAAATTCTTAAACAAGAGTTATTATCTGTCAAGTCAACCAAATATGGATGCAATGGTTCTTAAATAATTTTCGATTTTTTTTTATGAAGCTTTTTATGTTAGTATCTGAAACTAGGAAAAAAAAAATATAAACATTTTTAAAAAAACTTTCAGATTATTTTACAGATGCGGTCTCCGATGAATAATGACAAAGTTCTAGGCTCCTCGCAGTAATTGTAAAAACTGCACATGACCTTTTATTCTTTTCTTATAAGATTTACTCGAAATATGTCAATTCACAAAACACAGCAACCATTTGCAATCTATCAAAAGTTTGTATTGTTAAAAGTGACGCTACTATTGAATGGCGCGGAAAACTCATTTTTTCAAGCCGTCATAATTCTTCGGCCAAGTACAATTTCAAGCGATGCAAGCATTGAGTTCTTTGATATATTGTCTAACATATTTGACCGCCATTTTGTACCATTCGGGCGATTTTGAGTAAGTGACCACATTGGATCGAGGAATTCGTTCTCAGTATAGTCGATACAGTACAGACAGATTCCAATTTCGTCCAAGTACCACTATCTTCCTGACCCGATAAATGGCCATCTAATGCCGAAAGTGAAATGGACCGGAAGTAGGATTTTCCCAAACCTCCAGAACTTGGGAAGTTCAATAACACATGACTCATGGGACTCCGATTGCCGGTTTGCGCTTTGGCATGCGCCACATTCACCCACGCGAGAACCCTCATAGCTATTATGGAATCGAATATAAATACAGTAAAATCTCGTTAAGTAGTCACCCGTATAAGTCGTCACTCCGTTTTAAGTCGTCGTTTTCCTTTGGTCCCGACAATGTCTCATACACAATAATATAAAATAACCCTCTTTTACTCGTCACCAAATTTAATTCTACTCAGGATAACTCGTCAACCTCAAAAATGGCAAAAAGCATCTTTCTTCTCCATTTTGCATGCCATCGTGCTATCTTTTCAGTCCCACCCCTTCACTTTAAGAAAGCCAAGCCTTTACGGGGAATTTTCGACTTCATTCCTTTCCTACCCCTTCGGAGGATTTGGGTTCTTGGAATCTCGCTGAGACTCTGTCGAGTGTAGAAGTTTTTCTTGACCGCTCCTGAGTGTGACTTCATTTCATACTGAGTAAGTCCCGCTATAAGGGCTATTTTTTCTCTTGCAATTTCGTGGTTCGAGTACGTTTTTAATATGCAAGGTAAACGAAAACTTACCTCGTTATCTTTTAAAGAAAAAAAGACTTAATTGCACTTTTTGAAAAATCAAATGTTTCGAAAACAGCTTTTGCCAAAGAACACCATATTCCCAGGACTACATTAAACAATATTCTATCATCCAAACAAGTAATTGAAGAAGCTGACTGCAAAGACAAAAGAAAGAGAATGAGGAAATCGCAGTTTGACGAGATCGAAGTTTTTAGTTAGATGGCTAAAACATGCCAGATCGCAAAATGTGCCGATTTCTGCCTTGATTCTCAAAGAAAAAGTCATGGAAATTGCTAAGGAGTTGAACATTGAAGATTTCGGCGGCAGCAATGGTTGGCTAGAACGTTTCAAAGACAGACATTGCCTTTCTTTTAAAACGATTAAAATGTGGTAACTATAAAAAGTTTTTTTTTTTTTTATTTTCCACTCGTTCATTTGCATGCATTGATTTCTGAAAAATCTTGTTTTTCTCACCGAATCCTACAGCAATTAATGAAAATACTGTTTTTCAGTGTTTTTTTTTTTTCAAAAATGCCACTCCGCCTAAGTCGTCACTCCGCTTACGTCGTCAAAAATATTTGGTCCCTTGAGTGACGACTTAATGAGGTTTTTTAATTTCAAAATGTAATTAAGGACATTATTAGAAATTTTGAATTTTTCAATATAAAATATAAAATATAGATCTCTTATTCATAAATATGATTGTCAGGTTTCAAGATCACCTATTTCTCTGGTTCAGAAGTTGGATTGCAGAAAATCAAACCTTTTGTGAGTCCACAATAACCACAAAACTATGTACGTTTTGCAAGTGTACGTTCTATTAAGTTTCCGAATGATTCTAGATAGAAAGTGAAAAAATTCGTCTCTGTAATCCTAATTCTTCTTGATTTAAAATCCTAGCTTCCTTTAATATCTCACGAACGACTGAAATGTCTCGTAAGAGATTACATTAACGATAAGGACTCAGTCCCACAAGGGTCGCGTTCGGAATCAGCACTGGTGCAACCTTTGTGACCGTTCATAAAATATCCGGTATCGGAAATCTCTCCCATCTTTTCCTGAAAACGGATGATCAGAGGACGGACATGTCATATTCTGTCATCTTCAGAAGAAAGCCGAGGCAAGTTCGTGTCACAAGACAGGGACGTGAGTCTTTACACTTTGCGCAACGAGAGTTAAAAAGCGGGGAATAGGATGTTGTTCTCTGGAAGGAAAGGCGGGTCTTGGTTGCAAATAATAAGACATCTGACAAAAACGCATAGTTCTTGTCTTCAGCTTCCCTACTCACCTGACCTCACCCCATCAGCAGTCTGAAGAATCCAATAACTATTCAAAAATTTAGCATTTTAATCAAGTAAATAAACGACGTGGAACCGAGAATCCAGTATCGACCTAATATCGCCCCCCATGATATCGAAGCCCAGAAACTACGGCATTTCTTGGCGAAATATTACATCACTTGCATTAATAGTTAGTGTTCACTCGCGAAAGTTTCAGATGCCAAGTGTAAAAGAATTGTTGCAAAAAAAAAAAAAAAAAAAAATCGCAAATATTTAAGAATCTGTGTAAATTATTGTACGTTCAATATATTCACAAACTTTTAGCTTGTTTCAATCGCAATAAAGTGCAGATGCCAACGGATTAATTTCAATTCACCAGGTTTTCAAACTCGTAGTTATCAATACGTGTCATTGTTGTATAGGAGATTTGCATGTTACTTTATTTGTTGGATT
The DNA here is from genome assembly GCA_023159025.1 of Thereuonema tuberculata. Lineage (NCBI taxonomy): Eukaryota > Metazoa > Arthropoda > Chilopoda > Scutigeromorpha > Scutigeridae > Thereuonema > Thereuonema tuberculata. The sequence continues at coordinate 12,846 of JAFIDM010016688.1, forward strand.
ATTACACTCATTCATATGGAAGCGTTGTTGCATTCTATTGTATAGTACTTTTAGTAATTTTTTGTTTTATTGTTTATTAGCTGTACCCGGCATGCTAGTAATGCCACTCAAAGAAAGAAAGTGTTTGAGTTTTAATTCTGCTTATTGAAGTGCTTTTGGATACACAATATTTTTTGTTTTTCCGTCTGGTGCATACACGAATAAATGAGAAGGTTTTCCGACGCATGAGCATGCCACATACAGCTGTCCATGTGTTGTCCCTATGCTCTGTTGATGGTCATTACAAATGCGAGTAGCACTGGAAACTGCAAATGTTGAAACTGAAAGTACACTCATTTGTTAAAACGACTCGCGCACCAGATATTGTAAAATGGTTCTACTAATTCAGAAACCTTCGTGGGCGTTCGCACAACAACTCACCAAAGTTTCATCGCAATTTGATGAATGGTATAGGAACGCATACGGGAAAAACAAACAAAGAAACATTCATTTTTATATATTAAGAAGATGAGTCGTCGAAAATCTTGGGACCAAGAGTCCACGAAAGAAACAGTTGATGTTGTACAAATAAAGGAAATGGGGTTCAAATTAGCAGCAAATCAATTACTTTGCCCGTTCAATCCTTAAAGATAATATCAATAAATCAGAAAAAACTGTAGAACAGCACATCAATAACAATTTAGACAGAAAACCAATGCTAACACCGAAATTGAAGGATCCTTTAGTTGAATATTGTTTATAATTGGAAAGAAAAAAAAAACTTTCTTTTAATGGCCCTTGCAATAATTCCGGCTTTCCAATTGGCTTTCGTAACAACTTAAAACATTCTTTCTCACAGATGAAAAAATGTGCTAGATCTAAATGGCTGAAGTTGTTTTTGAAAAGAGTTCATAATAAATCTACTCCATCGTGGTCAAATTGGTGAAGAACATGTTGCTGAGTGCCAATACTGTAAGGCTAAATATTCCCAAGACCAATGTGGGGAAAAGTGGATAAGGTACACCCAAAGTTCACTTGGGCACACACGGATTGGAGCAACGTGACAGGAAATAATTACATCTGCACGTTCTGCTTAGATAATTAGTTACTTGTTTCTTTCCATTTTCTAATATCGTCCCCGGGGATGATATTAGACACCAAAATTGAAATTGTCAGATTTTAATGTTGTTCCAAAGATTGTGCTTTTAGTTCTGTTGAGTTTATGTGACGTTGATTTTATAATGAAAATATAATAAAGGGAAATATTTACGATTAACAGTCATGATTTTTTATTCTCTATCCCAAAGTAAAATTTATTTTAACATGAAAAACAAAAGGGGACGATATTAGGCGATTGTATCTTATAGGCGCTGATTTAAGGGCTCCAAGAGCCGGATGAAATCCCGGCGGAGAGCGGGATTTTTTTCCCTGGATGTTCTTCTCCAGACGGGTACTAGGATTCATTCAGCCCTCTATCAAATGAGGACCAGAGTTAAAGGCGGGATGGCGTTGGTCGAGAATCGCTGGAGCCTATGCCTCCAATGCCCCGAAAGAGACTGAATGGCGAGTAAAATGGGATCCTTTACTTTATTAACGAACAATTAGTATATTTCGTTCGTTTGTCGTATGAGGGCGTACCCTTAAAGAGTCAACTTCATTATAGCACGTAAGCACTATACACTTCATTACTGGGCACCGGACATACGAGAATAAGACAACAGTTTCTCTAAAGTATTCCTGGATGTCAAACACATTCTGCACGTTCGCCAGATGTCCAAATTTCGTAGACCTAGTCACGGATGATAAAATTTCAGTAATTAAAAGTCTGATGAACTTAATGACTTTGATTGTAACATGATATGACCTGAATTCTATCCGTATATAATGATTTTCCAGTGATCTCATAAATTCTATTGATCAAAGGCACATCAACATTTGGCCGCTATTAATTGAGCCTATGTCATCAACTGACAGATGCAATTAATAATCAACTATTACTTGATTGCTTGTATAGTAATAGTTAAGTATTACGATGACGTAGTTGGCGAGCCAGATTTCGGATATTCGTAAAGTTACTATAAGATCGTAAAGAGACTTTCTTTAAAATATAGCCTTCAAAATTTGTTTTATTTTAAAAAAAGCTTTAGCATGCACGTAATTTGTAATAAAAAATGAAGAGCCAATGCACATAAGTTTGCTTTCGCACCGTGAGCCGTCGTCATTGGGAATCTCAAACAGCTGTTTCGTCCTTATCAGTTAGATTTAGCCAAGCTGATGGCTGAGAACGGTCCTAAAGAGTCATGGATCTTCTTCGCTCCCGGAAGTGGTATACCAACAAAAGCAAACAAGAAAAATAAAAACACTGAGTAGATTTAAGTTTAACGTGTGCTAATAAGTGATTCAAATAAAAGAATCCGACACACTAATATAAAAAGTTTTTTTTTTTAAAAGACATTAAAAATAGGCCTACATATTAAAACGACCGGTTTCGCTTTTTTGACAAAGCTTTGACAAAAAAAAAAAGAAAAAAAAAAAAAGAAAAGCGAAACCGGTCGTTATAATGTGTATTTTTAGTGTGTTTAAAATTTTTTTTTAACTTTTTACATTAGTGTGTCGGCATTTTTAATTGAAAAATAAAAACAATATATATTATATAGCTATAATTCCGTGGTCTGCTGACAGCCAGGCTTAAAAGGAATTTAAATACAATAAAGACAAACCGTTCTGAGCCATTATCGTGGGTAAATCTGACTGATGATTCCTAATCAAGACGAAACAGCTGTTTCAGATTCCCAACGATGATGGATCAGGTGTGCAAGCAAACTTACGAGCAGAGGTTGTTCATTTTTTATTTCTGTTTTGTTTATTTATTTATGTTTTAATGTCTTGAAAAATAAAAGAAACTTTTTTTTTTTAAATCATGACATCTGCATAATTCAAACAGTAAAATTGTTCTTTTTCTGAAATAAATTAATTTAATCTGCATTGTTTATTTTAAATTTATAGATAGGATTTTTTGTCAGAATAAAGCACGCGCATTAGATAAAAGGATTAATAATACCTTTTTTTAGATGTCAATGTTTGAGTTCAGATACTTTTCTAAGAGGATTTTTGTTCCCTTCATGCGCTGATTTCTCGACAAGGACGCACACAGAAAACATCTTAGATATGAAAGTTAGATCGTCTCTTGTTCTGAAATACGTACGCCAAGTTTCAAGAAGATCCGTTCATAGTTTCAAAAGTTATTAGAGAAAGAAAACATACACGAAGATGAATGACTGGTAGCGCGGTTGGCGTTGTCGCTAAGATATTGGCCTCTCACCTCTGAGTACCGGGGTTCGGTTCTCATGTGGGTTTCGTGATAGTGGACGATCCGCGCTGGGCAGGTTTTCTCGTGATTCTCTCGTGTCCCACCATACTTTCTCAGTCTTTCTTTCCTGTCTGTTCTTATTTCCGTGGGATAGTACAATAGACCACCGGTCACAGTGCTTGGCTTCTCTGCCACCCACATTCACTACATAACATAACATAACATAACATAGCATAACATAACACAACATAAGATGAATGATTTGATAAGCCTCGCTTCCCTAGAAAAGTATTGGCCAAACAGAAATTAAATGAAGGTAGGAAATTAGTAGAAGTT